>JABUIW010042119.1:0-14093 GCA_013363375.1 Menidia beryllina | reverse complement strand
AAACTGAGCATCAGTATGGGGAAGAAAGGTGATTTGAGTGACTTTGAACGTGGCATGATTGTTGGTGCCAGAAGGGCTGGTCTGAGTATTTCAGAAACTGCTGATCTACTGGGATTTTCACGCACAACCATCTCTAGGGTTTACAGAGAATGGTCCGAAAAAGAAAAAACATCCAGTGAGCGGCAGTTCTGTGGGCGGAAATGCCTTGTTGATGCCAGAGATCAGAGGAGAATGGCCAGACTGGTTCGAGCTGATAGAAGGGCAACAGTGACTCAAATAACCACCCGTTACAACCAAGGTGGGCAGAAGAGCATCTCTGAACGCACAGTACGTCCAACTTTGAGGCAGATGGGCTACAGCAGCAGAAGACCACACCGGGTGCCACTCCTTTCAGCTAAGAACAGGAAACTGAGGCTACAATTTGCACAAGCTCATCGAAATTGGACAATAAAAGATTGGAAAAACGTTGCCTGGTCTGATGAGTCTCGATTTCTGCAGCGACATTCGGATGGTAGGGTCAGAATTTGGCGTCTACAACATGAAAGCATGGATCCATCCTGCCCTGTATCAACGGTTCAGGCTGGTGGTGGTGGTGTCATGGTGTGGGGAATATTTTCTTGGCACTCTTTGGGTCCCTTGGTACCAATTGAGCATCGTTGCAACGCCACAGCCTACCTGAGTATTGTTGCTGACCATGTCCATATGACCACAATGTACCCAACTTCTGATGGCTACTTTCAGCAGCATAATGCGCCATGTCATAAAGCTGGAATCATCTCAGAATGGTTTCTTGAACATGACAATGAGTTCACTGTACTCAAATGGCCTCCACAGTCACCAGATCTCAATCCAATAGAGCATCTTTGGGATGTGGTGGAACGGGAGATTCGCTTCATGGATGTGCAGCCGACAAATCTGCTGCAACTGTGTGATGCCATCATGTCAATATGGACCAAACTCACTGAGGAATGCTTCCAGCACCTTGTTGAATCTATGCCACGAAGAATTGAGGCAGTTCTGAAGGCAAATGGGGGTCCAACCCGTTACTAGGATGGGGTACCTAATAAAGTGGCCGGTGAGTGTATGCATGTTAGATTAATTAAAGATTCTAGAACTGAATGTGAGTGTGTATGGTTATTTGCTCATGTTTGGCCCTATGATGGACCTGCAACCTTTCTGAGTTGTACCCTGCCGCTTGCCCGCGGTTGGCTGGGATAGGCTCTAGCCCCCGGCGACCCTACTAGGATTATGTACTAAGGATATTGGATGACTTTTTTGCATGCTACCAGATCATTGCAGCATCTGTGTTATGTGATGCATATTTAATGTAAAAGCCATAGCTATGTAAAAGTAGCTATGGTAATAAGATATCTGGTTTGTCTTCGACTGTTTAAATTAAGCCAGTAATAAAAGATCAAATACTCCCACCTTACCCTGCTGCTGCTGTTTTCCTTACAGAGGTCGTGAAAAGACGTACACATACACATACACACACACATGACACACCGTCTGCATACACGTTATTATATTGTCTTACAGTCTTAGCCTTAACTTCATCCTTGTATGTCCCACTGGCTTCCAAGTATATGATATGTCTGAAGCATACATAGATTCAAATAGTCTTCTCCTCCTTATTTCATGCATCATTTATAAAGGATATCAGAACTTTCTAAGCAGAGGGACCTCTCCTGACTGAACCACACGTCCGATTAAGTGTCAATCAACTATAAGTATTGACATTGGGTTCATCAAAATGCTAATCTAACCATCACAAGATCATGAATCCAGACATTCCCACTCTGCAATTTTATACTGAACATATGACTGTATTTATCTGATGAGGGAGCTAAATAAAAACGAGGGTACTATAACTAACATCTGGAAGACTGAGCTCCTGCGCTGGCTGTGTATGCCCATTCAATTCAAGATTTATGGTAACATTACAATTTTGGCTCCAGCTGTTCTCTTGACTGATCGGAGGCCTGTTTATTTGCTGGACTTCAGAACTGGCTGCTAAACTCAGGCCATGCTGCCTGCCAGGCCTACTGCTTCTCAGACTTTTTTTCGCATGTCTTTGATGAAATATGTGCGTATGTTTGTGCATATCTCCCTTGTAATGCCATCTTCCTGGAAAATGTCCAGAGGTTTTCACTTAGAATCAAGCATCTGGAGCGCTTTTTGGAAGGATTCGTTTTCTAAACATATGGCACAAAGAGATGGGACCCACTACCTTTTTTTTTTTCTCATACTTACTTATTTTCTAAAGTTACACAAGCACAATTGAATCTTTTTCAGTCGATCAACACTATATTTTTGTGTTCTCAAACACATAGTGTTAACGTGAGAAAGCCTTCCACTCTCTCTCTAGGCCTTGTTCGCTGCCAAACCGCATTCCTCCGGCAGCTGCCATTTCTTACATCTGCTGTATTGACGTGGTTTCGCTTGGCTGTAGTGAGGCATTTATTTAGCTCTTCTGTGATGAAATATTACACAGAGACACAAGGCCCTGCTGTTCTTTACGTCTTATTTTTGATCCACTGGCTGTCATTAAGATATGAGTAATTGTGGCTTCTGTTTGACGGTGTAGTTTAAGCTCTGGGCTGCTACTGGAGCTACAAGCTGACAACGTAGATGGTGGATATTCTAAACCCTCAAAGTAACCGTCCAGTTCGGACTAAACAAAGCAGACAGTAGTCCTTCCTGAATTTAGGGAGTACTTCCTCCACTCCTTTCTGCCCTCCACAGCATGGTTATGATAGGGCAATGAACGGGACTGAGAGCCTTGGCATGATATCCTTATTAAGAATAATGATATTATATTAAATAACAAAATAATGATTATGATTATAATTATAATTATTGTAATAATAATTATTAATTAGTATTTATTAAATAATTATATTAAAGTGAATAGTAATAGAACTGTAATTCCAACCCTCAACAAAAAAAAAAGTTTAGAGAGATGGAGATCAGCTTGCCTAGGGTCCTGCTTTCACTGTCCATCCTTCCATTTCCATGACCGCTTATTCCCTAATGGGGTCATGGGGGAACTGGAGCCTAACCCAGTATTCAAAGGGCAAGAGGAAGAGCACACACCCTGGATGGTCTGCCAGTCCATCACAGATAACCAATCCACGCACTCCTAAAAGCCATTTGGAATGTCAAATCAACCTGCAACGTGCAAACTCAACACAGAAAGGTCCTGGTCCACCCGGGGATTCAAACCCAGAACCCTGTTGCTGTGAGGCGATGGTGCTAACCACCACACCACCCTGCTCACTGTTTGTCTGTCCGTCTATCCGTCCATCCATCTGTCCGTCCATCCTCCCGTCCATCCATTCGTCCGTCCATCCATCCATCCATCCATCCATCTATCATCATTACCGCTTATTCCCTAATCGGGTCGCGGGGAGAACTGGAGCCTATTCCAGTTGTCAATGGGCTAGAGGCGGGGTACACCCAGGACAGTCCGGCTCACAGTCCATCCATCCATCCATTATCAATACCGCTTATTCCCTCATGGGGTCGCGGGGGGAACTGGAGCCTATCCCAGTGGTCAACGGGCGAGAGGCAGGGTACACCCTGGACAGTCCGCCAGTCCATCGCAGGGCAACACACAGGACATACAAAGACAAACAACCACTCACACTCACGTTCACTCCTAAGGGCAATTTCCCCAATCTCCAATCAACCTAACATGCAGGTTTTTGGACTGTGGGAGGAAGCCGGAGAACCCGGAAAGAACCCACGCAGACACAGGGAGAACATGCAAACTCCACCCAGAAAGGCCCTGGTTCCCCCGGGATTCGAACCCAGAACCTTCTTGCTGGGAGGCGACAGTGCTAACCACCACACCACCGTGCCGCCCGGCTCACAGTCCATTCAACCTTAAATTTCCTCCAAGCTGATGCAATTTTGTTGTATTTTCTGTACAGAGCGTAGGTATCTCGCTGAACTGGTTTCCTCCTCATTCGTTTGTACGTGTTTGTGTGCCATGTTGAATGCGTGTATGTGGATGTATGGATGGATTATATAAGATGTGAGGAATATAACATGTGAGGAAATTCATTTCTGTTTTTCTTGGTCACTCGTCTTACTGATGTACAAGCATTCTTACTTAAACAGATGGTGCCTTATCAGCACAGGAAAATGGAATATGGGTGTCAGTGTCTAGACCAAAGACACAGATGTAGATGGAAGAAGAGCCAACTTCTCTGACTTGCATGCGTCTGCGCTTGCTCTTGAACGACAGAGAATTCCAGTGAAAAAGTATTAGTAATACCAATAGACAATATGACAATTGTTTTTCTTCTATATGTTGAGGCTTCCCCTTCCTTAATATTGTTGTAATTACACCCCAGTATAATTGCATCCAGATATTATCGCTGCACTATTTTGTTTGACAAGTAGTTGCTAGACATGTCCTGTGAGGGAATAACAGAATAGTCTGTATTTTTGCCTCAAACTAGAAAATCTTTTTAAAAAATTTGCTTTAGTAAGCTGAACATGGGTTCACAAAATATTTTTTTGATATATAATTCAGGTACACCTTGCCATTATCAGTGCTGGCAAGTATATCCACAGCACTCTGTGTAAAGGACGCAGAGCTGATGGATCAGGGTTAGGTCATCACTTTCACTCTCGGGTGCTGTCCGAGAGTGAAAGTGATTGATTCAAGCAAGCAGATTATGGGTAAAGAAATGGGCTGGAGGCTGATGAGTTATCCCTCTTCTCTTTATTGTATTGCCTGTACATGTGAGGTTTGCAGGTATTTGTGGGAGTGTGCCTGAGGATGCATATGATGTTCCTATAAAAAAACAAAACATATACAATTAGAAATATTTGTCAAACTCTTCAGGTTACCATCAGTATAAACATAACATTGTTGGTAGCGGAACCAGCATAACGCTCGTGTTAGTCCGCGCATCCTTAAAATAATACTTTGAACTAATTACGCAGCAATTAAGCACTGCAATAACGTGAACCATTACATTACCCTGTTGTATAGTGTATGCATTGCGCATTTACATACACTACACTGTAGAGTAAGTAAATGCATCACCTCTGTATGACTTTACCATTGGGTGGCTTGTAAACACTTAATAAACACTATTCTTTATTCAGTGATATTGGATCTTCCTTTCATTCAATGAACCCTGACAGACAATCTGTGGCTGTTGGTTTCAGGAAGGGTCGAGCGTAGTCTCATGAGAAGCTGTGCTGGTGATTTCAGGTTGTCCACTGGTGTGTCGCAATACTCTAGCAATTCAATTTCAGTTCAATTTTATTTATATAGCGCCAAATTACAACAATTTACCACAGTGCTTTCAATAAAAGAGCAGGCCAGACCATATTCTGAAGTTATTTATAGAAGCCAACAATTCCCACCAAAAACAAGCACTAGGCGACACAGGCAAGGAAAAACTCCCTTTAAGAAACCTCAAGCAGAACCATGGCTTAGGGTGGGCGGCCATCTGCCTCGACCGGTTGGGGGTGAGAAAGAGAGAGAGGGCAACAGAAAAAGAGAAAGGTCTAGAGAAAGAGAGATAGGACTGACAGAGCAGAGGGAGCAGGGGGAGGCAGCCCACACAGTACCATATACTGTAGATGTACAGACAAGTAAAGTTAGTGTTGCTATAGACTAGATGAAAAATGGTACAGATATTGTTTGGTCTTTGTTTTCAGCTTTGGCCTTGCCCAATATGTGCTTAGGTACCTCCATCCATCCATTATCAATACCGCTTATTCCCTGATGGGGTCGCGGGGGAACTGGAGCCTATCCCAGTGGTCAACGGGCGAGAGGCAGGGTACACCCTGGACAGTCCGCCAGTCCATCGCAGGGCCACACAGAGACACACAAGGACAAACAACCACACACACTCACATTCACTCCTAAGGGCAATTTCCCCAATCTCCAACCAACCTAACATGCAGGTTTTTGGACTGTGGGAGGAAGCCGGAGAACCCGGAGAGAACCCACGCAGACACAGGGAGAACATGCAAACTCCACCCAGAAGGGTCCTGGTTCCCCCGGGATTCAAACCCAGAACCCTCTTGCTGGGAGGCGACAGTGCTAAACACCACACCACCGTGCCGCCCTGCTTAGGTACCTGTAAAAACTTATTTGCAAAGCCATTGCTCTGTGGGTTTGAGTGCTCTGTTATGGGTGGCATCCCACACAAGCTTATTATCCTGTTTTTAGTAGTTGTCGCAGTGGTGTGTTGATCTTGGACAGGTTTGGAGCAAATCTGGCAAGGTAGTTTATCATTTCTGGAACAGTCTCTGATCCTGCTTTGCTCCGTGGTGACTGCATCTCCTGAACAGCATTCACTTTCGTTGGATCGCGCTTTATGCCTTCATGTGGCAGTGTGTAGACGAAGTAACTGACCTTTGACACATAGATGTTACTTTTATCAAGGTTCAATTTCATACATATCTCTCTTGAACGCTGCAGCATTGGTTAAGGTGTTGCTCATGATTCCTGCTTGGTTTTATCAAACACCAGCATATTATTGACAATGGCCACTGAGGGCCTCATACGTCTCATCCTCAGGAACTCATCCTGTGCTGAGATGATGCTGAATGGCAGTCTCATTGAGCTATACCTGCCAAGCACTGTAATAAACTTCGGGAGCATGGAGTATTTTGCTGAAGTGTTTTGTTCCAATTAGTTTTTTTTTAATTAGTTTGTTAAGCTTTGAAAAAAATCCCTTTGTTTTGTTTAAAAAACAATTTATAGTGTTGAATGGTGGCCCATGGTCACCAAAACTACGCCTGACATCTACAACTGAGAGCTGAATTATGTAATGGTCGATAGAGCAAATCCTATTTGGAATAAACATGGTCTTCTTTTTTGTCATCTAAAGTACATCAATTATCATTTTTCTACATTGTTTACCTTATTGTTGGGATATACATCTTCAAGACTGAGTGAAAACTTTTGCTCTTGCTGGGTTTTTTTTGCTATATAAAAAAGAAACAGCTTTGAAACATCCCAGATGTCTGTAGTCTGACGTGTTGTGTTTTGAGGGAAACTTAGTAATACAGTAATGCAGTTATTTAAAAAAGCCACTCATTTAATTTAGAAATTTTCAGATGTTTATTCTTTGCTGTGACCAAGTGAAAAATGTTTTTTTTTTTTATAAAAGATATTTTACAATTGCTCAAAATCAGACAATACAAGAAGATATACGAATTTGGTCATTGGATAGAAAATCCAGTCTCCATCAAAAATTAACAAAACAAATTTTATATAACTTAACAATAAAAAAAACAAAATGTGGTCACACTCACTTTGCTTTGACAAAGTCTGTAATAATAATTTATAAGTTCAATACATACTGGTACTTTGTTGTTCACGCAGGGTTTGTGCTAGAGTAAGTACAGTACCAAAGTCATGGCTGTAGAAAACCCCTCTGTTAAAAACATTGTTCAGGGAGCAATGACAGTATGACAACAAAAACAAAGGCACTTATCCCACTCTTATTATTATTATTTTTCCCAACGTGCTGCTATCGTGAGAAGATAACAAGCAGATCAGAGGTTCAGATATGACAACATGAAAAGCAAAACACAAAATGTGGGTCTGGTTTTACCCACAGCTTCCCTGCCTTGATCAGGTGAATAAAAAACATATTGGAACTTAACATCCACACTGTATAAAAAACAGTGCCCTGGAATTTGTAAGTGCGATTCATCTCATTATACCTCTATAGTAATTGAAATAATACACGGTTGTTCTTAATTTATTGGACTTCTACTGACAACCTGGAACTTTAAGTGCAGCTTTTTTTTTTTTGCACATTTAAGACATGTAAAAAAATGTCACCATGTGCAACTTCTCTCCCTCTCAAAGTCCTTGACAACAGTCTTAGTGTTATTAAAATAAAAAACTGCACAATTTCTGAAAGCGTGTACATTTTGACACACATAAACAGTACCTTGAAGATATACAGAAAATTAAGTCAGCGCAGACTTGCCAACTTCAGTTTTTTTCCATTATTAAAACTTGAATTTCCCCGTTAGTGAGCTTTGTCACCACAAATGTTAACTGTATATCCACCATGCATAAGTACTTTCTCTAAAAGAGATTCTTTCCATTGGTTGACAAAAGACACTCTAAATGGCATACAGTTCAGAGAAACCAAGTTTTGATTAAAAAAATAAAACATCGAGATACATGCAGACCAACAGCGACAAGTACTTTTGAAACTTGCGAGCAGACAAAAACAACACTGTATTTTTTAAGTCTACAAATTTTGGGGTTAGAGAATCAAATGTTGAAGTGTATGCTCTGGCCTCATGTAAACTGTAATGCAATATTAAACTGCTAAGAAGGACCCAAGATCAAAATGGTGATGGTGGGTGGGTAGGTGAGTAGGGGGGCACTAACTCTAACTCAAAGTGCAAACTCGAAGAGGCAACACTGTTCACATAAAAAGACAAATAATGCAAAGTGAAAACTACATTTTTAGCTCACTGTATTCTTCTTTGCTCAACCCTGCAGATCTGTATAAATGTATCTTCAGTGGGTCCAGCTCAGCTTGTGTGCTTGTTTCAGCAACTAAAAGCTGCTATGAAAAAAAACAATACTATGCTTGTTAAAGAAATCCAAGGCCTGCTGCTTATCTACATTTCCAAAAGTTAGTGAAGGTCTGGCAGCAACCATGCCTCTGAGACAAAGCAGTGTTTAGTTTACAGTCAAAATGAAGACTTCAGTCAAAATAAGAACAATGCCTTTGGCTAATTCTTTTGGGGCGAATTTTGCATCTGTGTATCTGCGCATGTGTCCTGTTTGAACTCATCAGTGCCATAGATAGTGAGCTCACTAAGTCTTTAAGGCACATAATGTTGCCGGGAAAACTCTCACAAAAAACGAATACCAAATAATGGATCCAGTACAATTGTGATATTCTTCCACAAACTGCAAAGGAACCACAGTATTATCATGCTCAATGGCCAAACTTAAAGAGTTGTGGATCTAAAAAAGAGCAAAGGCACTTTGGCAAATTAGTAAATTGAAGGATAGAAAAGAAGAAATAGAAAATAACTTAAGAAGGGATCATAAAGGCTTCTTAAAAAAATGTCAATAAAACCAAACACAATTTTATTTAGCTTCAAACTTACCCTTTACCACTGTCCCTGATTTACTTCCCTTAAGCAAAAGCTCTTTTCATAGCTAGGGCAGTTTATCCAGCAAGGCTACTGAAATGGGACCGTTTGCCTATTTGCATAGAAGGATGGGAAGGTGACGTCATAGCTAGTATTTCTGGAGCAGCGGCACTTTAACAGTCTTGATCTCTGCTATATGGGAGGATTTTTGGATGATGCAGCTGGTTGTCCCAGAAGCACTGTCCTTCCCGTGTGCCAAGTTAGTCAAGGCCATGGCAGCGTTGATCTCCTTCCAGTATGTGTCATCTTTACCCTTCACCTTCTCCTTCTGCGTAGCTGCTACGCCACCATTGCCACTGACGATGAGCAGAACATAAAAACATGGACAAAGAGAAACAAAACAAAAGGCATTAGAGGTCAAGTTCAGCTTTTAAATGGGAGGATTTGATCGGAGTTACGAGGCAGGACGAAGCTTACTCACATGTCACATTTATTTGATCCATGGTCTGTGGTTTCTGAAAGCAGAATGGTGAAAAACAGGGTTAACTCTGGGGCCAATTAACCTGTTTTTACATTGCTGAAACATGCAGGTTTAGTATTCGTATGCATGTGGTTTAGTTGGTTTTGTCAATTATTTACTGTACTGTAAGTAAAAATCCTGTGCTGTGCAAACACGTTGCTCTGTTTTTTCTCCTTGCTCAAGTTGCTGGACAAAAAAAGGTGTTCTTAGAAAGCTGTTAGCATGCAAGGTGATGATCAAGTTGAACGCTGTTTCTTATGACTCATAAACTCCATTCTTTAATATTTAGCTAGAAATCAAACTTGCTCCGTCCAGAGCAATTTAGTTGTCTACGACAATGAGATCTGAGTGGGAATGGAAAGGCAGAAAAGTACGTCAGTAAGAGGAAAATGGATGCTTTCTCACTTTTTTATCATCAGATGAGAGCAATCTCTGTATCATGTGTGAAACATTAGCAAGAAAAAGCAAAGTCACAATAAAACCAAACTTCTCTTCAAGGCAGTGTGTTTAGTTCAGCATGCATACTGAGTCTTCATGTGGTATAACCAGTGTTTTGTGCATAACCTGTTTCTGTCTATAGTTAATTCTTAGGTCAAACTTTGCCAAGCAAAGAAAATTTATCTGGATTGTCCATTCTAATTCAGTCTCAAGATATTCTACGTTTATTAAATAACAAAACAACACACACCGAACCCAAGATTGAACAACTTTTGTTCAACAGACATTACCTTTTCTGAAAATGTCCATCTACTCTTAATATACTATAACATATCCATTCCATTTCCCTGTATCAACACACCCTATGCCAAATTCCCAATAAACTAAATGTCTAATCCTGAGCAACCGTTTTGACAAAAACGCTACAAAACAAAATGCGACTGGTGTACAACATTCACTCCTGCTAATGAAAATCCTGATTTTCGGTGGAATTTGAAATCCTAAAAGGGGTTTGAAAAATGCTGTGAAAGGACACTATTTAGAGTTCAGAGATGTTATTGGAAGCAAAATAACCTGGTGGCCAGAAGTATCCACCATGAGAATGAGCACATACACAAAATATTGCCTGTTGTGCTTTGTCACTTCTCACCTTGCTTTGCACAGAAAACCCTGCATAGATTTTCCAATTATCAAGAAACTTGTCTTCAGGAATTTGTAAACTGCCATAAGAAACTAATTTGTCCACACTCCACACTCTGTTCCTTTCTATTTTTATTCCTTAGGCCAATACCAACCCAAATGATCACATTTCCTGTATTGTTTCAGTTTTTTTTTATATAGGTTTATCCCACAGGGATAAAAAACACCACATTTTTCCTCCGTTGATCATTCTTAGAGGAGAGGAAGAAATGTGTGTCTTTGCACGTGTGCAAGAGATGAGGACATAACCAACGAATATGAAATAACATGAGAAATTTAAGTTTGTGTTTTTTAAAGAAAACTTTGCCTCTTTGCCTTTTGCAAGAGATCCAGTCCTTGGGACAAATGTTTCCTCCCAAACACAAGTGCTATGTTTTGGTTATGTCAAGTATAATGCCTTTTTAATCCCTTTTAGGTTTCCATATACAATTTCAACTTTTGTTTTCCAAATTTTGAATGTCAAGTGAAGGAATACTGTCTTTACTGTTGGATGTGAAGAAACACTCCCTTATCTGTTTCTATCCACTACCATGACAAAGAGATTCTGATTGAAAATATGCAAAACTCTCCGTGATCACAGCACTGTGTTTAAAGGCCAATTACGCCGATTTTTAAATGTGTTGTTTATGTTCCCAATATATATTAGGTCATTGTATACTGCTACTCTTGTGAAGATTAGTTGGTGACATCAGAGAAAAGGTCAAAAGCACTAACATCAAAGACATGTAACATGCAAGAGAAAATGAGTATTTCTGTGTTCTGAAGTCACTGTGGGCTGCAAAGGGCAGCATGTCGAGTTTTTCCATCCACAACTTAAGTGCTTCCAGTATGTGTAAAGAAGCCACTCTCCAGATGCTCTGATCTGAATAAAACAATGTTCTGTTGGGGGCTTTAAGCAGGTGATGTTTTCGTAGAACTTGCTCTATTTACCGTGCTCGCACAATACTCTTACGCAAGCGCTGCGCCGACCACTCAAAGAATTGTCAGTGAATCGCTGACAACCTCTGATATTTCTTTTTCAATTTGTCCTTTTTCATTTTGCTTCACTACCTTGCGACTGAGCATTCAGTCAACTTAGCAGTTGCCTTTGGGCTTCTTTGTCAGTGGGGTTTCACGGACTGCCAAAGAGGAAAACTAAGAAGTCTGATGGTTTCTGGTGTAGTGGTGGAAGTCCAAAAATACTAGCTAATTTAACATTGTGGCTGGGTAATGAAGGGGCAAAAATAAATAAAGTCTTGTTTTAACAAATTTTGGTGAATACGAGGGAAAACAAGCAGGGCTGAAATTAAAGAGGGAATGAAGTTCCACCTGTTAAGATGACTATATAGTAGAATGGGTTGATCACGGTTACCATCTGGTGCTGTTTGTTGCAACATACAACAATAATTAAGGCCGGCCCTTTTGCACAAACCATGGGTTTGGTTGACTTAGCCAGTCAAATAAACATACTTACAAAAACACTCAATACACTAAACGCATTTTGTCACACTCTTTGGGTTAAACCTTTAGTCACTGATGTTGCCATAAATAATTCAGAAAATTCCATTTGTTTACAAGGATTTCAAAGGAACAGTGTAATATTTTTGGAAATTGCTTTCAAACAAAGGGCTTGCTTTTGCTGTTTTTTGTGAATCAACCTAAGCTAAAGCTTAAAAGTTATTAGCATAGCTCAGTATGATTATTGGAATACGTTTCAGGAAAAAATGGTGAATTCCTACAGATGGTAATGGCGTTTTTAAATGTCAAGATAACACAAGTAGATGGAGTTACATAAAATCAACTAAAACGATTTTTGGTTCAGAGGTGTCACAAAATCATCAAAACATTTAGTTCCTGCTTGGCTTTTACCCTTTCTTGTTATTGCCTTTTGCTAGATTTTTTAGGGTTGTTATTTATTGTATATGACAAAAGATATTACGCTTTGGATGTCTGGACAGTAAACAACATGTACAGGTTATTTTATCATATGAATTAAGATTTGCATTTGAATCTGATCTATATAGTATTAATTAAAGTGGAATAAATCATTCTTTAGTCTGGTATTAAAATGGCTTAAAGACTGGCGAAAGCTAGATTTTTCATAGACTTCCTAAAGAGGGAAGATATGACCTGAACAGATGGCCAGAAGACAAACCATATTTTAGGAATCCGGGTAGTATAAATGTTACCATGTAACCATGAACCTATTATGGTATCAACAACAACAATTTTTATTTATATAGCGCCACATCACAACAACAGTTGTCTCACAGCGCTTTCCAAACAGAGCAGGTCAGACCTACTCTGAAGTTAACTACAGAAACCCAACAATTCCCACCATGAGCAAGCACTAGGCGACACAGGCAAGGAAAAACTTCCTTTTAACAGGCAGAAACCTGGAGCAGAACCATGGCTCAGGGTGGGCGGCCATCTGCCTCGGCCGGTTGGGGGTATATGATCAATCAGTCACAATTATCATATACAGTATTTCTTTTTTTTTTGTATTCCTGGATACAAAACTAAAGAAAAGTGACTACGACATATAGCCTTGCAAGCTGAAGAGGTTCCTCAAAAAAGTGAGACATTGAAAAAAGTAAAGATTTAGATGTATAGATCTGAAGTTATTAAATGTTTAAAGATCCAGCTCAATTAAAGAAAACTAAGTATCATCTTAATTTTCACAATATCACATAAGCCTGCAAAGTTATATCACTGGCTAAAACAGGCTTTTACGGAGCTGCTCTCAAAATCTCATTGGGCAATTCAATTCAATTAAAAAAAGTTGCTAAAACATTATCACCTTGTTACTTAATTCTAGGTGAGTGTTTGATATGTCGAAATGATTAAAACTTCATCCCACAACACCATTGTGTAGAATTTCTATACTATTGGGTGGCTGTGGCTCAGGAGGAAAGAGCAGTTGCCCACTGATTGGAGGGTCAGTGGTTCAACTACATGTAGTGTAAAGCGCTTTGAGTAGTCCGCTTGGCTAGAAAAGTGCTATATACATTACGGATGGGAATCTTCACCACCAAGGCGATACGATACACATCTCGATACACAGCCAACGATTCGATACATTCACGATTCATGGAATTTCTAGTGATAAGATTCGATACGATTCTCCAACCTCCTGCGATCCGGTGCGATACAGAACGATCTAAATTTAAAATGCTGCGATACAGTGCGATACGATACGATACAATACGATGCGATGCAATGCAGAAGAAAAGTACACCATGGACTACATAGTTCAAGTTATAGCACGCAAGCTAACTGTGCCTTTTATTTTGAAACAAAGGACGTGCAACTTAGAGAGTGATTGTCTCTCTGAAACTTTACAAGT
>JABUIW010042064.1:5001-15620 GCA_013363375.1 Menidia beryllina | reverse complement strand
AATTGTGAGAAATAAATATTTTTTGGTTAAACTTTTTTGGACTTATTTGGCAAACCTATTTAACATACACTATTTAACATAATATGTATAGAGTTTAATTGTTTGAAAGATTCCTTTCAATATTTTTAAATTAATGTCTATATTGCCATGAAGCAATTATGATTTTCTTCCCTGGGATCTTCCTATTGGTGATGTAATCAAAATGGCCGACTAGGATGTGGGCGGAGTTGGATATGTACTTGATTAATGGTACCTTGTTATTATTAGCCATTAGCCACAGCTAGCAAGGCTAACGTCTTGTTAACTCATTGGCTGCCAAAGACGTCTGTAGACGTCTTTTATGTTTTTCAACGAGAGTGGCTGGGGGACGATCTGCTAAAGCTTGTCCGTAAATATCAGGCTTCTAGACAGAGTATGTAGTAACAAATTGACCCTCTAGGTGGCAGTGCCACTTTTGATGGGAGATGAGCATAGACTGTAGGCAAATAAGAAAAAGGTAACGGTTCGCTATGAGAGAACATGTCGCCGGTGAGACGCAAGTCGAGGAAGAACGGAATAAGGTAGAAACACATTTTTTTCCTGATGAAAGAAGAGAGTGTACTCCTTCTTTTGGTGTGTTCGGTGTTTACATAGTCATAGCACAAACTATTCTGTGGCTCTTGAAAAATCAGGCAAAATGCTCAAAAAACTCTGGCAGTCAATGAGTTAATGATCATAAACAACGTGTATAAATACATAAATAAATCAGAGAGAAGGGGGCGGTGGGGGGGGGGGTTGTATCGATACTTTTGAAAATGAGTATCGTATCCGGATACAACATTTTAGTGTCGATACTTTTGACAACCCTACCTGATAGTTTGGTAGTTTTGGCTGGAGGAGCTGCTGGAGGGCGGGAAATAACCGCAACTGGTCTGAGGTAAACAGTGGTACAGGCCCTCTGAGTATGATGGACAGGAGCTGGGTTGGGTCATCACTCCCAGAGAGGAGAGGCAGGAGGACAGGGAGGTGGAGTAGGTGGAGGAAGAAGGAGGAGAAGAAGAAGCCAAGGGCCTCCCTGCCATGGGCCCCTGGTTGATGACGGAGCCTCTGTTCACTAACGGAGAGATGGGAGGCGTCATGAGGGGGCCGCTGACCTGGGAGAAGTCCATCTGACCACCTGAGTGTGAGGTATTAAGACAGGAAGTCTGTTTTAGTATAGTAAACAAGCATCTAGAGCTGTGTTTTCTCAACATTTTTTTACCTGAGGTACATTTTTTCATTGAAATAATCCCGAGGCAAACCACCAACCAAAAATGTCAAACAAAACTATATAGTGACACTATAGTTATTCTTATTTTATCAAGTAATCGACATTTCGTTGTCAAGATTCACCTTGTGTTTTTTGTACAATGACAATAAAGGAAGTCTAAGTCTTATCTTAAGTGTCTTGAATAGGAATCAAATAAACACAAAAATGTATTTTTTATCATATTTTATATTTCGTCTTTCAAATTGCACTTAACATCTCCACTTCAATAAACAAAATTAAATACAAAATCTAGTCATAAGGAATTATTACATGATTACGCCACCAGTCACTAGAACAGCACAGACACTCAAAAATGGCACATTAATTGCAGATAATTAATTCCTTATCAAAAAATCTTTTTAGACCAATTAGGTGAAATAGGATGATTTTCTACGACACACCTGACCATCACTCGCGGCACACTAGTGTGCCGAGGCACAGTGGTTGAAAAACACTGATCTAGAGAACTGAAAAATGAAGAAAATAGAAGCTGCTGTTTCTCCTGGTGGTCAGGAAATGGATGTTTTTAATGTTTGAGGGTCAAATCTGCCTGAAAATTGTATTGTTATTTGACCCTAAACAGCTTTAATGTAGTTTGTACCAGATTTTAAACTGTGGAAGTTCCTACTTAATAAGTGAATCCTTCTATAAGAAAACCATATAAGTCTATATATAAATGTACATACATATATGTATAAATATATGTATATATATCCTTCTATAAAAAAAACATATGTCTATATATAAATGTAAATACATATGCATACATATATATAAATACAAATGTGGTCTATATATATATATATATATATATATAGACCACATTTGACCCCACATCCACACTATTCTCAACAGATTAATCGCCTTTGAGATCAGGAATACTCCTTTAAATGTGACCTCTTAGGCCCTCCTGTTACCACAGCAGTGAGGATCCCTCTTAATTATTTCTGTGAAATATTTTAGTTTATTGTAAATTGCCTTACTCATTTGTCTCTCAGTCGTGTGAAATGGACCACCAAAATAAATAGAATTATATTAGCTTGGATATTAAACGCTGCCATTTAATCATTTTCTGAAATCTGTTTCACCCTAGTTAGAAGGTTCTGTTATTTGAGTACAATTTAAGTGGCTCAAATCCCAAATTTGTTTAAATTTTTGTCATTTGGGCTCAGAATCCTCCTCGGTTTTTCTCTCCCTTTTGTTGGCTTTTTTTTTTTACCTGAGACCGTGAACCCGGAGCTGTCGGTTCCCTGGTAGAGGACCGGTTTCGCCTCCAGGCTCTGATGCCGATTGGTGGACAGAGACATGTAGGCGTGTTCTGCCAAAGACTCGTTCTTCACCGATTGGTCGGCAGGACCTGAGGGTTTGTTGCGATTGGCTAGGAAGCAGGAGCTGGGCGAGGCCATGAAGGCAGCTTTACTGGCGTCTGAAACAGAGGTGATAAAAAAACACAACATCTGGTCTCACATCAGCTGGTTTCTGGATTATGTCATTTCTCTCTTTCATGGTTTAGGAGGGATTTTGTCCATTTTATTTAATTTTTTCCAGAGGAGAGGCTTTTTTTCAGCAGCCCAAACAAACAAACCTTACTTGTTCAGACTTTTTCCTCACTGTGCTGTCATGACCTTTGACCTTTAGCCCTCTAGCTCTTTGATGACCTTTGGGTGACCATGCTTGGATGTCCACTCCTTTGATTATTGTTTTTATTGTTTATTGTTATCATTATCTTTCTTTCTGTAGAATAATGGACTCGAAATAGTTTGGAAACTGCCTCAAACCTTTCAGATTGATGGGCAGCAACAGCTGCTTCTCTCAGCTCATTCTGATGTCTTTCCTCCTTGGCATTCTGTCTTAATTTTTCAACAAAAAATATAATAAAACTGTGTCTTTCCTCATTATGGGGTTGTATTATTTCATTTTAAGACTTAGACTTAGACTTAGACAGTACTTTATTGATCCCTTGGGAAGACTCCCTCAGGAAATTAAGGTTACCAGCAGCTTACAGGGCAAAAAAGTATTAAGTTAAATTAAATTTAATTAAGCAAAAAAAATACAAAAAATACAGATTAAGTACAGTGTATATAATAGGAGTTGTGTGTATGTAATATAGGAGTTTGGCGGATAATTTGACCAGTACTATGCCTGTATAACGTATAGCCTGAAACACTGGAACTGAAAGAGTGTATCAATTTACTTTATTTGTACAGTCCTTACTAAAAAAAACAGATGCTATAAATATTAATAATACAATTTAAATGTCAAGTCAAGTCAAGTCAAGTCAAACTTTATTTATATAGCACATTTAAAATAACCAAGGTTGCCAAAGTGCTGTACATAAAAGCATGTATATGTGATTTTAATGTAGAAATAAATAAATAAATAAATAAATAAATAAATAAATAAATAAATAAATAAATAAATAAATAAATAAATAAATAAATAAATAAATAAATAAATAAATAAAAAAGGTAAAAAGGTGCTCTACCTCAACCTAAGGTTAAAATGTTAAAAGCCATGCCGAATAAATGGGTTTTTAAACAGGACTTAAACTCCTCTATGGTCTGGTCAGCTCTTATACTTACTCTTACTGTTACTCTTACTATACTCTTACTTGACTTGACTTTAATTTTATTTTATTTAAATGTGATATATTTACTACAGTCGTAAAAAGAGAGCTGCTTCCTCACGTTTGGGGGCAGATGTGTCCGTGTGTTGTGGTGACTGATACCTGCATTTCTCATGTATTTCTCCAGCAGGTTCTGCAGGTCCTGGTCCTTGTCGTTGTTGAACTGGGTCTCCAGAGCCAGCAGGATGTATTCGTCCAACAGCATCCGGATCAGGTGGAAGGACCCTTTGAAGGCATACAACAAGGTGCCCGTGAAAGACTTTACATCCACGTATAAGACCTCAAAACCGCTTGATGAAAATATTCGAGGACTGGCTTAGTCAACCTCTACCAGAGTCTGCACAATTTTGCCTTTTAGGACACAAGTCATTGATGCCAGAGGGCATCCCAAAAGCTGAAGGTAGATTAACCCTGTAATGCCAAATGTATCATATTTGATACGGTTTCTGAAATGTTTTGCGTCTGACACCTTTTGCATAATTTAATGGTAAAAACTTTTCTCAAAATCCTATTGTACACAATCAGATACACCTGATAACAGGGGGCAGAAGACTACACAAAAAAATAATCTTGACTTATCGCATAGTAATAAATTATTAATATTAAATATGTATTTTTGTTTTTTCTTTTTACATATTTTGTTAAAAGGCCAAAAAGGAATTCAAACAAAAAAAAAGGAATTTTCTGTTTAGTTTTATTCTTGGATCAGGCTTTAAAGGGCTAATGATGATAGGTTTTCTAGTAGCAGCCAGAGTTATTCTTCATAAATGGAAGAGCGCACATTGACCCGAAATTAAGGAATGGCTTCAGCTTAAGTCAGAGACAGCTGCTTATGAGGTCACGATTTCTAGGGTGCAGAAAGAGCCAAGTAAGGCTAGCCACGCATGGATATATTTTGACTACAATGTTGGTAAAAATTCTTAACCCTGTAATGCCAAATGTATCATATTAGATACGTACGGTTTCTGAAATGTTTTGCGTCTGACACCTTTTGCATAATTTAATGGTAAAAACTTTGCTCAAAATCCTACTGTACACAATCAGATACACCTGATAACAGGGGGCAGAAGACTACACAAAAAACAATCTTGACTTATCGCATAGTAATAAATTATTAATATCAAAAATGTATTTCTGTTTTTTCTTTTTACATATTTTGTTAAAAGGCCAAATAAAGACTTCCAGCCAAAAAAAAGTAATTTTCTGTTTTGTTTTTATTCTTGGATTGGGATTTAAAGGGTTAAGGGATTTGGGGTGTGATGTATACTGTGAGTATGAATATGTGCATTGCTACAGTGGGGGAAATAAGTATTTGACCCCTTGCTGATTTTGCAGGTTTGCCCACTTACAAAGAATGCTTATTTTTCCTCATCAGATGGTTATCAATTTTTATAAATTCATATGATGTGATTTTCTGGAATTTTCTTTGGGATTCTGTCTTTCACTGTTAGAATGTACATATGATTAAAGTTATAGATCGTTGCATTCTTTGTAAGTGGGCAAACCTGCAAAATCAGCAAGGGGTCAAATACTTATTTCCCCCACTGTATATCTATGAAAAGGTAACTGATAAGTGCTGTCATGTTCTGCGTTGCTGCCGGTGTTTGTGTTTTTGTTGTTGAATGTCATCTGTTTGTAACTGTGTTATAAAAGAAAAATAAATAAAAAAACTTTAATGAAAAAAAAAAAAAAAAAACGCTTGATGAAATGCGAAAAAGCAGCTGAGTTTTTCACCTTTGGGGCCGAGCTGCTCTCTGTTTGACCTGTTTGAGCTCCAGTGGGACTTCAGAGGGAGCAGGACCCACCAAATGGTCAGTGTTTATTCACGCACACACAGCCAGCCTCCGCGTGTTTGAACAGAGAGCACGCGGGGCACAGATAAGACGCTGTGTAATCACGGCATGTCTGGCCATTACAATTTATGATGCTATTGTAGCAGACTGCTTCAAGCTGGTCTGTTTCTGTGCGAGGTGGGCTGGTTCGAGTGAATTTCGAGGGGTCTAAAAGCTTTGTGGGGGGCCTGGACCCATGAAGGCCGGTGGCAGGGTTTGTGACAGCGTTATAGCACACAAATGTAACAGAAAAATATGTTAGAGTTAACCCTATTTTCTAATCTTTTTGGCATTATCTGAGAAAATTTGTTATTTCCCAGAAATAGTTGATATCTATTTGGATATCTTTGTCCAAAAATCTTCATATGATTTTTTAAGACCTTTTACACTGATGATCATAAAATCTTTTTCTCATGTCTAATTGTAATTCTTCAACTTTTCTACCATGGCTTATGTCATGTCTTATTAAAAAGATTTTCTCAAGGCCCAATCCTATTCTCCATGGCAATTTAAGACCTTTTTTAGTCAATACGGTTCCCCTTATTATGTGGATTATACATAAAATCCATCTCTCAAGAAAGTCCTAGTAAAATCTCTCTGCTGCCTTTTTTTTAAATGTTTATATCACACATTTCCACTGAAGACTGAGCAGTCATTTAATGTTGTAAGTAGAGATGCTGTAGCATAAATTCGGACATTTTCGGGACATATTTCAACATGTTGGGGTTGTCCTAGAGATTTGAGAAAACAAGTTGCCAAATTATCTACACAAAACTGCTTAATGAACAATGCTTTTTTTGGACGGACTGTATTTCTACAATTCTTATTGAAAATAAAAGCAAAACTCTTAACTTTCCCTGATGTTATTGAACACAACATTAGTTTAATTTTCTAAATTTGAGATGAGGCCTCAAGTTTGTTTTCCAGGACTTCACAAACTTTTTAAGAAGCATTAGACAGAACAGATCGCGTAATACCATTTGATCTTTTTTTAAATTTCATGAGGATTTTGTTACATTTTCATGAATGTTTTCTTACCAAAGCTGGAGGCGTTGTTTAGTGTGAGGTTGTGCATCACTCGGGCTCCGAAGAAGCTCCATCTGAGGAGGAAATCCTGAGCTCGCTTCCTCACCGACCGACCGCTTTGCTTACCCGGCTGATCGAGACACAGACTGTGAATCTGACGGATTGTGAAGCGCACAAATATGAGGACATCTGTTACCTTGATGACTTTGTGCTCAACCACAGAGTCGAGCCACTCAATGAACGACTCCACTGTGGCGTTTTT
The DNA here is from genome assembly GCA_013363375.1 of Menidia beryllina. Taxonomy (NCBI): domain Eukaryota; kingdom Metazoa; phylum Chordata; class Actinopteri; order Atheriniformes; family Atherinopsidae; genus Menidia; species Menidia beryllina. The sequence continues at coordinate 8,586 of JABUIW010042064.1, read as the reverse complement.
CCTCAGCAGCTCCTTCAGCTCCTGAAAGACAGTGATGGAATCATCTGGAAAAAAGCAAAATATCCCACAAATGGAGAGGCGTTTTAAATGTTCTGTGTCAATTCTAAAACTTTTTTTAGACATTTTCCTGATTAATCCTTTCTTAAACAAATGGAAAAAAGAGACAAAACCGGGTTTGTGAAGGTGAGTAGGAAGGAAAATGTAAAAGTTTTAACATTTCAAACGGTCAACAAAGCGAACAATGTAAAAAACATCAAATTGATCATTACAAGAAAATATATTTTACATGAAAACATTCAAAAATTCTCCTTTCACCCTCTATCAGACCTTTTTATATATAGATAATTATAAGGTATACAAGATCATAATGAAGTGCAAAAAAATAGTCCACCTTGGGAGGAAAGCTTCTAAATGAATTTGGATGTATTTGATTAAAACAATGAAAGTTTTAAATAACAGTGAAACTATTTACTTAGTATTTAGTATTAAAAGTGTCACAAACCTCAAATTGTATACTTAGAGATAAGAATGAGTCCTTATTTGATTAAATTTGCTCTGTCTTGCTTAAACCGACAAGCTGAAGTGGGAAACAATCTCCTCTGTGTGAGATCATTAAAGATAATCATGATTTCGTCTTACATCCCACAGTTTGTTTATTCATTAACCCAGTTAAATACGTTTAATTTGACATCCCCAGCTGGAGCTTCTTTGAAGAGCTGTTCATTCAAAACAAAAGAAAATGGCAGGTGTCCCTGATGCTGTGCAGAATCATTACCTGATGCAAGAATCACTAACTGAGCAGTGGATTTTTAAGAGTCTGACTCGGGCAGAAAAACGAGAACGGGAACATCTCAATTCTCCAGGTTTTCAAAGTGTTTCTGTGGATACCGGCTGCTTTTTCACTTGTTCTTAGTCGTGTCATCATTCAAGACCATTTTCAAAAGCATGTGTCTTATGTTTGTCCACCTCACAATGACCAGAGGATCATTTCGGAGCAGGAAAAACTCCTAACTCAAGGGATGAGCCAGCGTTGTGTCCATCTTGGCAAAAAATCAGTTTAAATAGGATCTTTAGGGCTCTTTGTTAGCTGCAGCCTGTCACAAAGACATATGATTTGTTCCAGTTTCTTTAGTTGATGTTTGAAAAATGCCAAAGATAGCTCCGTTTCACAGACAGGAAACAGGATTTCTGATGGTTCCCAAAGAGCTGCTGGCTGAAAACTGGGCAGATCTCAGCCTGGTGAGCAGCAGTCCATAAAACATCTGAGGAAACTGGACAAGAGGAGGACAGAAGAAGAAGAGCTGGGCCTAAAAAACTCTGTAATCCATCAGATGAAGAGGATCCGAGAGATACAGAGTATTTGTTCCCATTTCTTTAGCTGATGTGTGAAAAATGCCAAAGATAGCTGGGTTTCACAGACAGGACACAGGATTTCTGATGGTTCCCAAAGAGCTGCGGGCTGAAAACTGGGCAGATCTCAGCCTGGTGAGCAGCAGTCCATAAAACATCTGAGGAAACTGGACAAGAGGAGGACAGAAGAAGAAGAGCTGGGCCTAAAAAACTCTAATCCAGCAGATGAAGAGGATCTGAGAGTGAAGTCCTTCAGAAAGAGGAGCAGATCCAGCAGAGAGCTGAACAGGAGCTGAGAGCTGCATTTGGACCTCCAGCTGATCAGCTCCTGGTGGCTGAATCAGAAATGCTCTCCATGAAGGGGGGCTGTCAAAAACCCATGAAGGAAGGAAACAGGAGGAAAAGCTGAGCTCTGCCAGAGGAACCAGAAGTGGACTGAACCCCAGCAGCTCTGATGGAGGGACGGAGTGTTTTAATACACCAGAAAAAAAGGAAAAACAAGGCTAAAAATGACCAGAAACACAACATAAAAAACAAGACCATAAGGCTAAATTGACCAAATATTAACTTAAAAGCAAAAACAAGGCTTAAAATAACACCAAAAATACACCAAAAAAGCAAAAACAAGGCTTAAAATGACCAAATATTCACCAAAAAGGTGAAAACAAGGCTTAAAATTACCAAATATTCACCAAAAAGGCGAAAACAAGGTTTAAAATGACCAAAAAACATAAACCAAAAAAAGCAAAAATAGAGCTAAAAAGGCCTGAACAAAGCAAATAGAAGCTAAAATGACCAAAATAGAGCCAGAAGAAGAGTTCTTGAATTCCCACAGTGGGTCAGAACCTGGATGAAACCAGTAAGCAGCATGTTTCTCTGACAGAGAACGGAGCCAAAGGCAGCAGCCGCTTCCAGAGAAGAGCTTTGGGAAGTTCCTCAAGAAGCTGGAGAACTTTTCCTGGAGGCTCCTTAAAGAAAGGACTCAAAGATTCTGTAACGGAGATTGAAGAAGCTCCTGTATTTACGTTTTTGTTCAGATGTGTTTCAGTTAGTCATTCCTCCTTCTAGGTCTCAAGAGAGGGTCTCCTTATTCTTTATCCCTTAATGTTTTGTCTGGAGGATTGTTTAATACAGGTGCAGAATAAAGGACAGAGTTTACGTCTTATTTTCAGGCTCAGAGGGGTATAAAATGCACCATGATTTGTTTTACTTTGGGGCAGTTTGGTGACTCATATGAACCACTTGTATGATCGTGTTGGCTGCTCTCACTTCATGAAGTTTTCCCTTTTTTCCCTTTCAACGAATTTCTATTTCTTACTTCCTCAGATGGACTCAGACTTTTGCTTTAAAATAAAATTCCCACAACAGTCTTTTTCTGGACAGTATTTAGAGTGTGATGGACCAACTCCTAATGTCATAATAAAACAATCCATTCAATCAAAATCCTTCAGCAAAAGGGTTAGGGTTAGTATAAGTATGTAAATGTGTCATGACTGATGACCAGCTGACCTTTAAAGATCACGTTGCCTCTGTTTCTCGATCCTGTCGCTTCGCATTACTAAACATAAGAAATATCCGGCCGTACCTAACACAACATGCTGCCCAGCTCCTGGTGCAGTCTATGGTCATCTCCCGCCTTGACTATTGCAACGCACTCCTGACTCTCCCAGCCTGTACAGTAAAACCTTTACAAATGATCCAGAACACGGCGGCGCGTCTGGTCTTCAATCAGCCCAAAAATTCTCACGTCACCCCTCTGTTCATTGAACTCCACTGGTTACCTCTGGCTGCCCGTATCAAATTCAAGTCCCTGATGCTAGCTTACAAAGAGCTCAAGGGTACGGCTCCCATCTACTTGAATCCTCTTGCAAAAGTTTATGTCACAACTCGATCACTCCGGTCATCAGTGGACTGTGGTCTAGCAGAGCCTTCACCACGCTTAAGACCATCCAGACTGTTTGCATGTGTCGTTCCAAGATGGAGGAACGACCCACCAAGCCCACAAGAACAGCAGAGTCCCTGTCTGTATTCAAGAAACTCTTGAAGACCCCCCTCTTCAAAGAGCATCTCCTACCCTAACCCAACCCGTACCTCTATCCCCCCACAGCTCCTATCCTAATCCTAACCCGTACCTCTATCCCCCCACAGCTCCTATCCTAACCCTAACCCGTACCTCTATCCCCCCACAGCTCCTATCCTAACCCTAACCCGTACCTCTACCCCCCCACAGCTCCT
>JABUIW010042029.1:0-31663 GCA_013363375.1 Menidia beryllina | reverse complement strand
GACTTCCTTAGGAATGCCACATTGTCTTCCGTCACTCTGAGGACTAAATTTGTTGAGGCCGGCATGACCAAACTGGGCCACCTGGTGAGTAAGTCCATGGACACACTTGGTGGTGTCATAAATGTCAGATCCTCAAGACTGGTGAGTAGGATTGTGGAGGAAGTCTGGCAGTCCCTGTCTGGGCCCCTGAGAGACTTTGCCGGGAGTCATGCTAGCCAATGGACGGATGGCAGCATGTATGCTTTTCCGTCTCTGAGCGTCTGTCCGGCTGCTGGGGAGCGGCAGGAGGAGGATGGTTCACTTCTGACATGGAATACACCGGTGCTGGGCACATTCAGCTCCTGTGGAAAAAAGCAGCTGTATCTCAGCTGTGTGAAGGTGCTGAACCTTCACACGCTGGCTGGAGTGAAGGAGTCAAAATGGGGCGAGGTGTTTGCATCAGACATTACCCCTAAGGGCAGGTGGAGGATCCTGTACAAACCCCCTGTTGAGAAAAGGATGGCGGATCTCCAGTGGAGGATGATACATGGATCAATAGCCACGAACAGACACAGAGTTCACCTGGATCCAAGCACTGGGGAGGGCTGTCCATTCTGCACTCAAAGTGAAACACTGGAGCACTTAGTGGTGGGTTGTTCTCGGCTAGTTGGCCTTTTTAGAGTTTTAAAGGAATGGGTGGAAGCCCTGGGAGAGTCCTTCTCTGTCCCCCTGTTTGTTTTTGGACCCAAATATGTTGTCAGGCGAAAGCTGACATTGGTTTTAATCAATTTTTTACTTGGCGTAGCTAAACTGGCGCTTTGGAAGACAAGGAAGCATCAGATGTTGGGTCGGGGCTGGACGGATGTGGTGCGGTGCCTGAAGGGTCTGGTTGCGGCTCGTCTGAGAGTGGAGCACGCATATTACACGCCGATGAACAATCTGGAGACGTTCAGGGCTCTGTGGGGGATCAGACGTGTTTTATGTTCACTAGAGGAAGATGGCTCCCTGGTTCTCAGTTTTTGACCTATTTTTTGTTTGTTTGTGTGTCTGGGTGTGTGTGTGTGTGTTCTGGGTGTGTGTGTGTGTGTCCTGGGTGTGTGTGTAGTTACTGTATTTGAGTTCTGTTAAGATTGTGTATTCCTATTGTGTCTCTCTCTCTCTCTGTCTCTCCGGGTGGAGTTTGCATGTTCTCCCTGTGTCTGCATGGGTTCTCTCTGGGTTCTCCGGCTTCCTCCCACAGTCTAAAAACCTGCATGTTAGGTTGGTTGGACATTCCAAATTGCCCTTAGGAGTGAATGTGAGTGTGCATGGTTGTTTGTCCTTGTGTGTGGCCCTGCGATGGACTGGCGGACTGTCCACGGTGTACCCTGCCTCTTGACCGTTGACCACTGGGATAGGCTCCAGTTCCACCCACGACCCCATGAGGTAAGAAGCGGTAATGATAATGGATGGATGGATATATATATATATATATATATATATATATATATATATATATATATATATATATATATACAGGGGTTGGACAATGAAACTGAAACACCAGGTTTTAGACCACAATAATTTCTTAGTATGGTGTAGGGCCTCCTTTTGCGGCCAATACAGCGTCAATTCGTCTTGGGAATGACATATACAAGTCCTGCACAGTGGTCAGAGGGATTTGAAGCCATTCTTCTTGCAGGATAGTGGCCAGGTCACGACGTGATGCTGGTGGAGGAAAATGTTTCCTGACTCGCTCCTCCAAAACAACCCAAAGTGGCTCAATAATATGGATATCTGGTGACTGTGCAGGCCATGGGAGATGTTCAACTTCACTTTCATGTTCATCAAACCAATCTTTCACCAGTCTTGCTGTGTGTATTTGTGCATTGTCATCCTGATACACGGCACCTCCTTCAGGATACCATGTTTGAACTAGGCATGGCAAGATTCACCGATTCGTATCGGAACATCGGAACGACCTGTGCGATACGGTTGAATCGATTTACAAACGTCTGCATCGGTAAAAACAGCACATAAACTCGAGATGCATCGTATCAAAACTACATGCATCGATACAAACCGATTATTATCTTCTATTATTATAACTTTTTAGAAACGTGTCTTTGAGTTTTAGTTGCGTTTCTTTCCATCCCTGTTGCGTGCCTACTGCGTGCATGCTAGTCTCTCTGCCACTCAAGTCTCGCGCGAGTAGGAGGGTCTAAACTTGCTTTCGAAGAGGACAGAGCTAGAAACCACGTTAGCATGGAGGAAAACGACAATCACTCTCTAAGTTGCACTTCCTTTGTTTAAAAATAAAAGGCACAGTTAGCTTGCGTGCCATAACTTGAACTATGTAGTCCATAGTGTACTTTTCTTCTGCATTGCATCGCATCGTATTGTATCGTATCGCACTGTATCGCAGCATTTTAAATTTAGATCGTTCTGTATCGCACCGGATCGCAGGAGGTTGGAGAATCGTATCGAATCTTATCACTAGAAATTCCATGAATCGTGAATGTATCGAATCGTTGGCTGTGTATCGAGATGTGTATCGTATCGCCTTGGTGGTGAAGATTCCCATCCCTAGTTTGAACCATTGGATGCACATGGTCCTCCAGAATGGTTTGGTAGTCCTTGGCAGTGACGCACCCATCTAGCACAAGTATGGGGCCAAGGGAATGCCATGATATGGCAGCCCAAACCATCACTGATCCACCCCCATGCTTCACTCTGGGCATGCAACAGTCTGGGTGGTACGCTTCTTTGGGGCTTCTCCACACCTTAACTCTCCCGGATGTGGGGAAAACAGTAAAGGCGGACTCGTCAGAGAACAATACGTGTTTCACATTGTCCACATCCCAAGATTTGCGCTCCTTGCACCATTGAAACCGACGTTTGGCATTGGCACAAGTGACCAAAGGTTTGGCTATAGCAGCCCGGCCGTGTATTTTGACCCTGTGGAGCTCCCGATAGACAGTTTTGGTGGAAACAGGAGAGTTGAGGTGCACATTTAATTCTGCCGTGATTTGGGAAGCCGTGGTTTTATGTTTTTTGGATACAATCCGAGTTAGCACCCGAACATCCCTTTCAGACAGCTTCCTCTTGCGTCCACAGTTAATCCTGTTGGATGTGGTCTGTCCTTCTTGGCGGTATGCTGACTATACCCTGAATACCGTGGCTCTTGATACATCACAAAGACTTGCTGTCTTGGTCACAGATGCACCAGCAAGACGTGCACCAACAATTGGTCCTCTTTTGATCTCTGGCATGTGACCCATAATGTTGTGTGCATTGCAATATTTTGAGCAAAACTGTGCTCTTACCCTGCTAAGTGGACCTTCACAGTCTGCTCTTATTGGTTCAATGTGAAATTAATGAAGATTGGCCACCAGGCTGGTCCAATTTAGCCATGAAACCTCCCACTCTAAAATGAAAGGTGTTTCAGTTTCATTGTCCAACCCCTGTATATATTGCTATTCTCATAGCTCCACCATTTTCTATCTCCCTCATATAATGTGCACTGTCTTCTTGCTGTATCTCTGACCAACACAATCCTTTCTTTGTTCTTACACTGTGAGATTAACATGAGCATGTCTGCATACACTAAGGGTACATGCTTACCCATGCACTTTCCATATTTCAACCTGCCTCTAAAACCCATCATCCGCTGACGTACCCACAGCCATCTTTCTTTTTTTGGTGCAAGAACATATATATATATATATATATATATATATATATACACACAAGTGTGTGTTCCCTTTGCATTAATCCATTTGTCAATCTTTTTGTTCTCTTTTAAGTACCATACTGGCAGCCTGTTTAGGTTGTACCCAGCCACTCACCTTCATGTAAATCCATTAAAATCCTTTACAAAGCTATGGTTGTAGGTAAATTAAGTTATTTTTGGGCCTTAAAACTTTGGAGTTTGTCATAATCACAGAGTTACCTGTTACTGTTATATCCAGTAAGTGACTCGTCTGTTTTTGGCTTTTCCCATTAGGGGTCAGGGGTCGCCACAGCCCATCAGCTAAAGGGCAGGATTGTTGGATGCCCTGGATGCCCTTTCTGATGGAAGACACACAGGACCCAGGACGCCACACTTTATTTGAGGCTTCATTGCAGGCAACTGTGGGTTCAAGTCCACCTCGACTTGTAGCCTGGGATCATACCACCTACATGCCCATGCCAAGACATCGGAAGGGAGTTTGGGAGTGACATATTTAGGCAGAGCTTAGCGGAAATGTAACAAAACTCATCCTCATAGCTAAAGAGCTGTACATCTTTGACATGTGGATGTGATGTCTAACACAGGATTTATTTTGCCAGAATGGTTGGTTTGGCTGAAGATGACTGACTCAGCATTAGGTGTGGGTTGGAACCTAATCCAGTTGAGACTAAGAAACTGAGCTGGTTAGAGGCATGAGGACATTGGAAATTTTGGGGAAAATTTTTTTTTTTGTGACCAAAAATATGCGATTCAAGTAAAAAATCAAGTGTAATCAACTTAAGGTACTTGAAAGTGGTCAATCAATTTTAAATTACAGACTCCACATTCACTTGTCAGTCTCAGTATAGACAGTGAATGTGTTCATTAGAAGAGCAAAGATATATGTTTCACAAGACATCATGTGATGATGTGTGTCGCAGAAAAGGACTCAGTTCCAGACCTGTGAAGTCAAGAATGTGGTTTACTTGCAAAATGTGGACAAAAAGCAAAGCCAAAGCAAAACATGTTAAACTAAATTTAAACAAAAATTCTAAGGGGTCCCAAAAACTAAAAGGAGAGAACAAAACCATGTGGAATACGTGGAGAAAAATTGTAGTAACTGACACTGCTGAGATAAAAATGGAGCCTTAATACAGAGGATTAGCAAGTGGTAACTGATACGCAGAACAGGAGGCAACTAAAACTATGGGTGAAAATAAGAAACAAATTCTGAGGCAAGAGGATTATTTTAATTGAAAGTCAAAGCACAAGAGTAACCATGGAGCTAAACAAGAAACGGGACAAATCATTTGCCAAGAACAAGTCCAAAGGTCTGTGAAGAAAAAAACAAATTTAGACCTGAAAAAGAAAATCTATCTGTGGTTGTTCACCCACCGTGGGTGCCTCAACAGATTCTCCAAGACAGGAGTTTGTCTTGAAACTTTTATTTCCTGCGTGGACATACACACACACACTCACACATACACACGGTTATGCTCACTGGCTAAGATGCTCAGTGGCTAAGATACTCAGTGGATATAGTGCCTGGATCACGATCTGTGTCCTTTTCTTTCCAGGTCCATCACACTACTCTTTTAACAAGGGGAGATTGATTAGCCAACTGACTCTAGGTGTGCCAGTCTCCTCCACTGGTACTGCTCCCCTGAGCCTTTCCCACACCTTCCCTCCTGCAGCTGAGCACCACGCCCCCTCCACACTACCCTAATAAGAACAAATGATTACATAAAATAAAAAGCAAAAGGTGATTAAACCTTGATTTAAATACAAACAAGAAAAACAAAAGTCTAAATGGCACCATGTTCTTTTCAAACCTTTCTCCAAAACAAGAAATTAGATAAAATTAAATAAAGGAAAACAAGATACTAAATTGTCACAAAAATATTTGACACCCTTCATCCTCATACTGTGGTTTCTAAATGTATGTTTAAGTTAGGAAATTCTATAAGAGGTAATTTAGTTCTGATTAACTGATGAATGAAGACCTTGCATGCTCTGATTGTTATATACCCCCCCCCAGGTAAATCATCTAGTAAAAACATTTTTTAAAAAACCTATTTGATCCAATTTGTGTACCCTTCACAAATTGCTTGTCATGCTTGTGACCATCACATCACTGTGGTTTACACCATAAAATCACCAGAACAGAAATGACACCAGTCTGAAGTCAGCAGAACAGACTGAGTGTTCTTCCAAGCATGTGGAGACATTTTCTATTTATTTTAAAATAATATTATGAGCAAAAAGGCTTAGTACTATCTTTGGTTGGTCCCACATTTATAGCTCACTTTGAAATATTTTTTGGACCATCAGTTTGCTGACGCGTAAAGAGTATATGCTTGCAGCCCCTTGCAGTGGGTTCTAATCCTATTTTAGTGACAATTACAGAAATAATGACCTTATGTACAACAAAACAGACATTCACACACAGTGGGTACTAAATGATATACAATTGCTTCCCGTAGCTCAGCTCCCCTCCGGCAGGACGACAGCTTATTGTCGGTTATCAGCTCTGGAAGGTGACCAGTTTGTGTCGGTCACAGAGCAGTGAGGGAAACAGCATGCACCATACTAAAAGTTCAAAACATAGTAAATAAATGCCTGTATCTGTGATTATTTGTACAGACGTCTTTTTTAAATCATTGTTATGTCACCCTTAGAGGGCTTGGCAGCGTGCCTTTTTTGCCCTCTCCCCTCAACTCCTCTCCTGATGTTCTGTTCTACTATGTACCTGAATAAAAGTCAGCTTCCAGTTAGGCTGCACTCCAGTCTTCCCGAATCCTGTATTTTTAATTTGTCTGTCCGAGAGCTGTGGAAGCTGGATATGTGATTGGGAGTTTCCTGCTGACCCCGTGTTCCTACTCTGCTACTACTCTGCATTGTCTTATTACTATCATAACGGCTATCATTATCATTAGTATCAACATCATTTCCATTTTTCATCCAGTCTATGTGTTACTGTGTAGGCTGCCTCTCTCTGCTCCCTCTGTTCTTCTCTCGCCCTCTCTCTCTTGCCCTTTCTTGCTCTCACCCCCAACCAGCCGAGGCAGATGGCCGCCCATCCTGAGCCATGGTTCTGCTCGAGGTTTCTGCCTGTTAAAAGGACGTTTTTCCTTGCCTGTGTCGCCTGGTGCTTGCTCATGGTGGGAATTGTTGGGTTTCTTTAATTAACTTCAGAGTAGGGTCTGGAGACATCTGTTGTTGTGATGTGACGCTATATAAAGAAAATTGAATTGAATTGAATTGTTGTTTTTGCCTGATCTTGGACGGGTTATACTGAAAAGTAAATTAATTGTACGGGACGCCTGTCAATGATAATAAAGTATGATGGATTGATTGATAGAAGCTTTCTGAATTTAACTCGCCAAGGTTGTTTGTTGTTTAATGTTACGATCACTCCAGCTTTAAGTACAGCTGATTTATGTGTTTTTGTTGCAATTTCCTGCATTATCAGGAACTTTTGTTTAGGAGTTCATTTACAAAAATTCAGATGCTCTGAAGCATGCACCTTCATGAAATAGACATTGTGTGTCTAAATAGACATTGTCCGTCTAAATTGTGCAATTTCCACACTTGAATCAATGCAATGTCCAGTTTTCCCTCAAAACTCTTCAAACAGTTTGCTTTAACAACACACATCTCACCAACACACCAGTTTGCTGCAAAAGCACTAAAGCTACCAAAATCTCTTCCTACTTCACTAAGAGTGACTCATGCTGCTCGTAACTACAGCACATTTTTCTTCAAGATCTTGATCCAGGTCTGCAAGGTTTTAAAGAGTGTCTATAATTTGGGAAAATTAGCTAATAGTACAAACTTTTGGGAGGAAAACACTGAGACATTATGACGGAAAACGATGAAAAGAGAACACTTCCTGGGTTTTTGTTTGAGGTGTTTCAAAAAACAAAACAAAATATTGCACTCAGGCAAATTTGAAAATGATTGACACATTCCCTAAAGCAACTCGTAATTTACAGAATGGCAGGAGCTAATCATCTTCCCCTGGTTGTCATGAAATGGGGGCTTGGCTTGTATTTCTCTATAAGCCTTTTGTTTTTTTTCCCAAAGATTTGCTTTTGCCCTTCATGTTGAGATTTGCCATTAGAGAATTTGTGAAGAGCCTGAAGAAAGCAAATTGCACTTATAAATCTACATGTGTATAGAAAAGAAAATTAATGGGAAGACTGGGACTGAAATGCACAGAATCTTGTTCTGGAGTGCTGTTTGTATGGAAATTGTGAGGGCTGTGGGTTAATACCTATTAAGAGATTTATGGATACAGTCCTTGGTGTTCTTCTCCCCAATGCTGGAAATTTGTTGCACCTTTTGGAATAAGTCCATGATGCCATTAACTGACAACCCCTAGAGAATCTAACAGTGTGTGCTTGGCAATCCATTTCTTCCAGACTTGTAAAACCTACCAGAGTATCAAAGGCCTGTGCATCACACAGCCATTATTTTTCTCTCTCAGAATCTTCAATGGTCTCCATCTTCTTCAAATACACGGCTGAGGAGACAAGCTGTGCTTGCTTATGATGATTGTTGTGGTCAATCAAAATGTTTACCACCTTTTCTGGAACTCTCAAATAATAATAAGATGATGGTTAATGTTGATGGTTGTCTCCACTTTGGATAGCATGCCAGCATAGCTCATTACCAAAAGATATTGTTGGAAAAAAAAGCAAAACTAAAAATAAACTACATTTTACACCATCTTACAATTGACAGCAGAAAAAAAACAATAAAAAAAAAAGCTAAGATTGGCTTCCGGCTGGAACACCGTTAAGATGGCTGCTCGATAGAGAGTCTCCCCAGACAAATGGAGAAATTATTGATTTACTCCCATTCAGCTGAGTAATATTGCCTTGCGAAAGCCAGTTAGAGGGGGTAAGACGACAACAAAGCCCCAACGACAATATAATTAGAAGAGGGTGGACGAAATTTTACACAAACCGGTCCTGTGAACGAATCGGAACCTTAAGCTAATAGGACGGAATGGCCAGCCTGGACATTTTATTAGAAGAACTGAGAGGGTTTCGCCAGGAAACCAAGGAACAACTCTCGACTATTAAAGAGGAAGTACGAAAAGCGAACGCAAGGATAAGTGAAGTAGAGGAGCGGTTGGAGAAGACGGAGGAGCGAACCCAGAATACGGAGGAAGTGTTAGCAGAGCGGCTAAAGCTACACGTGAGTCTGGAAGAGAAGCTGGTGGACCTAGAGAGCCGATCCAGGAGGGAGAATGTCAGGATCTATGGTGTTCCAGAGGGGGCTGAAAAGGACTGTGAATCCATGGTTGCATTTGTGGAAACTTTACTTAAAGAGGGTCTCGGTCTGGAGGACAGCGGGCCAGACATGCAGATTGAGCGGGCGCACCGGGCACTCGGACCGCCGCCACCGGAGGGAGCGCCGCCACGGTCTATCATCGTAAAGTTTCTGAGTTTCAAATATAAGGAAATGTTGCTTCAGAAGGCTTGGCAGCGAAAGGGATTTGTTTGGCATGAAAAACAAATAAATCTGGATCATGATTATCCACCAGCCATCCTCAGAAAGCGCAGAGAGTACACGGAGGTTCGGAGGGTCCTAAAGGAGAACGGGGTCCCGTTCCAGACTCTCTTCCCAGCGAGGCTGCGAATAAAACACAAAGAAGGATCCAGAACCTACGACACCATAGAGGAAACCACCGAGGACCTGGCAAAGAAGGGCTACAAGGTTAAAGTCATCAGATCTCCAGATTCCCTGAAGGAGCAGATTGAGCGGCTGTCCTGGAGCAGAAAGGAGGGAAGGAAACAGAAAGGCTCCTCCGGTTCTACAAGAGGAGAAAACTACAAAGAGAGGCTCCGGGCTTTCAGAAGGTCATCTCCATCTGGGACCTAAGAACCGTAGGATACACCATTTCCCCTCCTTAGTCTTTCCGCTTAGAGACAAGTGTACAGAGGGGTAATTTAAAGATGATGGGATTTTAAAAAGGTTTGTTTGGGATTCTCTCTTATTTGGGCTGCCGCCACCTGTAAGGGCCCTCCCTAACAATATGGGAGGTTTTTCCCTTCTGAGCCGCTTCCAAGAGGCTCAACAGGGTCGAGTCAACAGACCCCTGCTTTGGATGCTAAACATGTTCTGTTCTTTCAAGGTTCCTGTTTACATGTTTGTTTTTGGTTCACATGTTTACATGTGAGTGGTGGGGGAGCTTCAGGGTCATCAGTGACATGGGGAAGAAACTTACACAAATGGGGAGGACACAGTTAAAGGTAGCTTCTTTCAATATTAATGGCGTAAATAATCCAATTAAGAGATGGAGAGTTTTATCTAAACTCAGAAAGGATAAAGTTCAGATAGCGATGCTGCAGGAAACCCACCTAGATGATTCTGAACATGCCAAATTGAACAAGATGGGGTTTAAATCTGTCTATTTTTCTTCCCACGTGTCCGGGAAACGAAGAGGGGTTGCGATTTTAATATCGAGCTCCTTGTGCTATGAACATGTTGCAGAACATAAAGACAGGGAGGGTCGTTATATTTTAATTACAGGAAAAATAGATGGCATCTTGATAAGTCTTGTTAATGTCTATGCCCCACCAGGTAGCGACTGGTCATTTTACAAGAAAATACTTGAATTAGCAGCAACAAAAAGTCAGGGTGTAATGATCTGTGCTGGGGACTTTAATATTAAATTAAACCCAAATCTGGACTCATCAAATGGGAAAACAAATTCAAAACATATCAGTAAAAGAACTGGGATTAGTGGATGTCTGGAGGGACAAGAACCCAACCAGTCGTGATTACACACATTACTCCTCTTCTCACAATGTGTACTCAAGAATAGATTATTTCTTCATGTTTAAAAAAGATGTGCATAGATTAAGAAGCTGGGAGATCGAATCTAGCCCGATTTCAGACCACAGCCCAATCTATATCTCCCTTCAACTGGCTGAAAAAAGCAGATCCACGCTCTGGAGGCTGAATACAAACCTATTAAATAGTAACATTTTTAAGGAGAATATGAAAACTGAAATCAAACAATATTTGGAGGAGAATGATAATAAAGAGGTGGGTCCGGCAATACTTTGGGATGCTTTAAAGGCGGTAGTCAGGGGAAGAATAATAGCCTTTTCCTCCTACGAAAAGAAAATTAGACAACAAAAACAAACTCAATTGGAAGTTGAGCTGAAAAAACTGCAGGAAGAGAACTCCAAAACGTTCAAGAGGTAAAATTGAAAAAGAACTGAATGATTTAAACATACAAGAAATACAAAAGAAACTTCTCTTTACTAAACAGAAATATTATGAAGCAGGGGGAAAGTCTCTGAAGCTCCTAGCATTTAAATTACGAAAACAACAAGCTGATAGAACTATTCACAAAATAAAGAATATATATACAAATAGGGTTGAAACAAACCTAGAAAAGATTCAGAAATGCTTTGGAGATTTTTTCCAAACTCTATACTCCCAGCCCAAATTGAATAATGAACAGCAAATAGATACTTTCCTTTCCCAACTCTATCTGCCTAACATTACAGGCGAGCAAAATGAGCAACTAATATCAGAGATAACTGAAGCAGAATTAAGATCGGTGATTAGAAAGTTGAAAGGAGGGAAATCTCCAGGAACGGATGGGTTTGCAGCCGAGTGGTACAGAGAAATGCAAGATCAGTTAGTCACTGTTTTAGTAAGAGTTTTCAACAATGTACTGGATAAGAAAATAATCCCTCCCTCATGGAGAGACGCAACTATTTCGCTAATCCCTAAGGACGGAAAGGATAAGTTGGAATGCGGAAACTACCGCCCGATAAGTGTGCTAAATATTGATTATAAATTATTTACTGCCATAATCACACAGAGATTGGAAAACATCATGCCAGTGATAATCCATAAGGACCAAACAGGCTTCATCAGACAGAGACAGACGCAGGATAACATCAGAAAAACTTTGCATATTCTAAATCATGTAGCTCAACAAAAAATAGAGACTCTTGTACTGAGTCTGGATGCGGAGAAGGCCTTTGACTCGGTCAGATGGTCCTTTCTCTACAAAGTTATGTCCAGGTTTGGGTTCCACCAGACCATAATAGATGTAATTGCTGCTTTATACAATAAACCATCTGCTAGGATAAAAATTAACGGAGACCTATCTGATCCTTTTACTTTAGAAAGGGGTACGAGGCAGGGCTGCTGTGTTTCACCGCTTCTCTTCGCCCTTTTCATAGAGCCATTAAGTCAGTGGATAAGACAGAGGACGGACATAGCTGGAGTTCACACGACATCCGGGGAACAAAAGTTGTCTTTGTTCGCAGACGATTTATTGTTAACCATAACAACC
Organism: Menidia beryllina; assembly: GCA_013363375.1. Lineage (NCBI taxonomy): Eukaryota > Metazoa > Chordata > Actinopteri > Atheriniformes > Atherinopsidae > Menidia > Menidia beryllina. The sequence goes on along the minus strand of JABUIW010042029.1, from coordinate 19,661 downwards.
CCAGCTCAAACCCTACCTGTACTTATGGGGGCGATCGAGGAATATGGTTCACTCTCGGGTTACAAAATAAACATTACCAAGACTCAGGTGTTAACAATAAATTATAATCCACAGAACAATGTTAGGAGTCTGTACAATTGGAATTGGGACGCAGAATCCATAAAATATTTAGGGGTCACATTGCCCAAAGATTTCACTAAGATTTTTGAAGTCAATTATGGGCCCCTAATTTCAAATCTGAAATCAAACATACAGAAATGGAATCTGATCCCTTTCTCAAACTTATACTCCAGAGTGGAGACGGTCAGAATGAACATTCTCCCGCGCTTCCTATACCTATTTCAATGTCTACCTATCCTGATATCAGAAAGACATTTCATAGAGTGGGATAGATTAATATCTCAGTATATTTGGCAGGGAAAAAAGGCAAGGGTGAGGTATAGTACACTGCAGTTAAAGAAAGAGAAAGGTGGTTTGGGTCTTCCTAATCTACAGGTTTATTACCTTGCAGCTCAATTAAGACCAGTGCTCTGTTTATGCTCTCCATCTTACGACGCAAGGTGGAAAGATTTGGAAGGAACAACAGTGGAAGGAAAACCTTTGATATCAGTATTAATGGACAAAGAGTTACAAGAAGGGCTGAATATACCACAGGGGTCAATATTACACACTATGCTGGATTCTTGGAGTAAAATTTGTAAATTGGGTAACCAGATAAAAATACTCAGATGGTGTGCATTTGATTCAGCATTTAAACCAAACAAGATTGATGGGAGATTTAGAGGTTGGATCCAAAAAGGGTTAACCACCTACTATAGCTTTACCCAGAAGGGCGTGTTTCAGAGTTTTGAGGAACTTCAGAGATCTAAAAGGTTGGAGAAGGACGACTTTTTTAGATATATACAGGTTAGGACCTATTTCAATCAAAATATACGTGACAATTGGGAAACAGCCAAACCAGGTCTTTTTAATGTGCTTCTATCCTTGTTGAAGTCAGGTTCATGCAAGAAACTTGTTTCCATACTGTACAATGGTATCCTATCGTCTAAACAAGGTGATACAGACTACATAAGAAACAAATGGGTAAAAGAAGGAAATGTATCAATCTCAACTGAAGTCTGGGAACAGATTAACAAATTACACTGGATGACCTCGAGCTCTAACACATGGAGGCTGTTCTGTTGGAAAAACACTGTTAGTTTTTTTGTAACTCCAGTTCAGAAAAAACATCAGGGCAGCGGAGACTCATGTTGGAGACTCTGTGGAACAAACGGGGCAAATCATCATCACATCTTCTGGGATTGTCCGGTCATTAAAGGTTTTTGGGAACAAATGTGTTCCCACCTGAATAACATCTTTACTGAAAGGATCCCATGTAAATGTGAATCCCTATACTTAGGAAACATTCCACTTGATAACTGGACTCTGGAGGATAAAAAACTGCTGTTGGTGCTCCTGGCAGCAAGCAAAAAGACAATCACTAGAAAATGGTTGAAGCCTGAAGCTCCCACTGTTGAGGACTGGTTCAAGATTGTACAGGACATTTACATTCTGGAGAAGATAACTTTTTCTGTCCAAGGCCGAAGGGAACTATTCTTCAAGATCTGGTCTAAATGGACAAACTATATAAAATCAGTAATTCCTGTGGACTAAATATGTCTATTACATGCAAGTACTGTTTCTCTGTGTATTGTACTCTGACTCAGGATTATGGCAAATTTACGCTCTTGATTATGTTTTTCCCCTAACAAGAAAATTCAGACCAGACCCCCCAACCCCCCACTCACTCTTCTGTTATGAATGTTCTGTTATTATACAAAAAAAAAAAGCTGGTTGGGCTTATGCTATTCATTTGCATACTTCCAATGTGGTGGAAGCTGGATTGCACAAAATAATTGTAATTTGCCTTTCCAAATAAAAAAAAAAAAAAAAAAATGCTAAGATTAAAAAGAATATTGTGCAAACAGATAAATAGGAGCGGTGAAGGGATGGTGAAGCCAAGTCGACCCCATTACTAGCTCTTTTTGAGGGTATACGTTGTGAATTTGAGTGTTTTGTACATTTGTTTATTTTTTAACCCACTGTCTCAGTGATGATGATGACTAGTTAGGTGATAAAGTGGCAGGCCCGCCTGACTACATTGAAGCTCCTTTATTGTACTTTATGAGGTATCAAACCAATTTGAACACCAAACAGTACAGAAACTGGCATTTTCATTTATATGTAAATTGTTGAGCTTCTAACAGTTGGAGACTTCTAGATGATGGAGAACAAGGTCCGTCTTGCAAACTTATGTCATCTGAGCTGTTCAGGCAACTTTATCAGGTCAAATGTGATCTGCAGTGTCTACAATCTCTACCTATATGTGAATGCTGAATCTAGCTGATTCATTTGGAACCACAAAAAGTGGCCTAGTGTCTATATTGATGTTTGTGCAAATAGGTTGTAGCTAAGTGTACAATATAAGGATCTGTATAAGCACTTATAATGTTATGATTTTATTGTTATAAAGTACTTCTTATTTTCACCATCTATGTGTGCTTATTATTTAAATACCTAAACTTTTCAGACTTTGTTTTACTACATAGGGGCAAGTGACTTCCATTGTAATAATTTTTTACTCAGATTTCTTACATGAGAAAGAACATTTTTAAAAGATATCGCAAACCACAAGAAAAGTCTTGTTACATCTTGTAAGAAATCAGGGAATGATATTCATAATATTAAATTATTTCAATGGCAGCCTAAAGGGTTTACAAGTTTGTTAAGTGGGTTAATGACTGATGTGTGGCTGTTCAGTGCAGTGGCTCATCCTATACACTAACCAGGTGGGGGTGCTATGCTGCTGGTGACAGTTCTTTTCCAACAATATTACATTTAATTTAAAGCTGAAGTATTATGCAAGTGGTGCAGAGCCAGAGCTGATGTCTGCCTAGTGGCCATAAGTGCTTCCATGTGATGATTGAATGATCCAGAGGAAAAGCATGAACATGTATGGTAAAACAAAAAAAGAAGATTTAATCAATGACAAAATGATTCAATTCAGTTTAATCTCCAATAAGTATTTTTATTTTTCATTTGGGTACAATTAAATAATGAAGTACACGTTGACGGGGTCCCAGTTCAATGTCGAAATAGCTAACCTGGTTTGCACATCCGCGTCCTGAATTGGTCTTTGACTGATGGACAGGATAGACTTTATCTGTATGTCTATTTTTTAGGAGATTATGTCAAAAAGTGGTCCTGAGTTGGCTCACTTCTGTCATCTTTGACCAGAGAACAATTTTTTTTTCTTTCTGATTCAGAGACCAACTTTCATGTGCTCTGTGATCATTGTATCTGCCTGTGATGGGCTGGTTGATAGAAAACAAAGACTCAACCAGACTGTATTTTTATTCATCTTACATTTTTAATGTATGGCTGCCCTCTGAGAGATCTGGCATTGGTTAAGGCATTTCATATTTCCGAAGCTCTTGCCCAATGACAGGTGGTACAGTCTATGCCCCCCATGACCCGACTAGAAATAATTGGTAGGGGAGATGGATCGATGGATGTCTCTAAAGATGATGTAGTCAAGTAAAGAAGGAAAAAAAATAATTTGAGAAAAGGCTTTTCTGATACTGAAATTGCTTGTGATATTTTTCTGGAGTGATTTTACACATTTCATCTACTTCTTCAGAATATCTAATGTGCCTCTGAGATTTTCAGTCTCCCAAAGATGACTCTTCCAGACTTTCAGGATCCCTTCATTGTTTGCTAGAGTAGCATCATTTATCATGAATCATATCCCGCCACAAACATACATTGCGAAGTGTGTTTCAGATAGTGTTTCCAATTCCTATTCACTTTAACTTATCTCTCACAACATGCTTTGTTTATGTTAATGTGTGCATCCATATCTCGTTCTAACAAAAAACTTGTCTTTAGAAAGACCACTTATTCCCACTGTATGGAAAGAGGACTAGTTGACGCATGGGCTTTGTCTTTAAAGGGTCAGCACATCCACAAACAAAAAGTCAAGGCCTGTTTTGCTGAGCTGAGGGTTCACAGGACGATGGAACTGTATCTCACTTTACCCCTCTAGCACAGTAGTGACTCATGTCATATCGCTATGAAGCCAGTAAATAAGGGCAGCCATTTCAGCTTTTATATGTGCATGGATTTATATATGAGAGATTAGCTGCTGCGCCCTCACTGTTGGCTGTCTCCATTTTTATATATGAGATCCAGGGTCCTCAAAGGAAAAAAAATAACGCATGATGCAACAGTTTGTGTAGGTGGGATCCTAAGCACAAGGCATTTATTACCTTAGAGGCTAATACCACATTTGCACATCACAGATATCTGAGAATAAAGCAAATCTTCTGACAGCTGCCTTTGAATATGTGAACAGTAGATTGAGACAGCAGAGACAAAACATGGAAAGAAGGAATGGGACCTGAAGGTTTGAAATGTTGGACCTGACCAGCTCATGTCTTATGGGAGAGGGAGAAGGTTAAAGGACTTTTCTCTTGTAACTGGTACTGATGTAGGGTCCTTGATTTAACCATTTCATTGCCAAGTTCGCCAGTTCAATTATTCAATGGCTAAAAGCACTCCGTCATCTGCGCCAGACTATGAGGCAAGTCCAGAATAAACAGAAGGATTACCTGAGAGATACATGCAGTTCTACCGTCCAGGGTGAACCCCGCCCGTTGACCACTGGGTTAGGCTCCAGTTCCCCCCTCGACACCATTAGGGAATAAGCGGTAACGATAATGGATGGATACGTGCAGTTCTTATTCAGTAGAGGAAAGAATGCCATTTATCAATTCTGTGAGATTTTATTTGAATGTAAATAAAACTGTGTGTAAACTCTCACTTAAAAAAAATCAGGTGTCAGGTTCAGAATGACTATCGTTACATCAAAGAGCTTCAATCAACATTGCAAACATTTGGTAATAAGAACCATTTACAGCACTGTTGCATATTTTTGAAAATACCTGTGCCCCCCTTCCTAACCATGAAACGTTTTCAAAGGGGAATGCGTAATTTCCAACACTTTACTAGCCCATCATAACAGAAAAATAACATACCCTCTTGACAATAAAAATCTCTCAAAAATGATCAAATATCCAGAGTGATGCTTCTGAGAAAATGGTTCAGTCTTTTCTTTTTCTTACTAAGGTGTCCAGCGGTTACCGTGCGGAATGGAAGAATAAACTAAAAATCTAGGTGTTTTTCCACTTTTAGCAGTGTTTCTTTTCACAATCCAAAACTTTTAAAAATCTATCTGCCTGAATGTTGTCACAGCGGTGTAGTCAAGTTGGGTTTTTTTGTCCTGTCTCCATGTGGTCTTGTCATTTCCTGTTTTATTTATTTTTATAAGTAATCCTCCTCTCGTTCAGGTCACTTGCACTGCCCTGTGTGTCATCAGTCCAATTGTCTTCCCTGATCACCACTTGTGTTCACCTGGAGTTCCTTTCCCTTCATGTGTTAAATAGTCTGTGTTTCCCCTTGTCTTGTGCCTGTGTGTTTCATCCCACATCCTATACTGAGCTGAACCAAAGCATAGTTATCCTTGCCTTGTGCCTCAACCTTGTTGTTTCCTCTTATGAGTGATTTTGATTTCGTACTTCTTAGTTTTTCGTTCTCGCTTTCGAGTGAGTATCATTTTGGTACTTTGTTCATGGTTTTTACCTGCCTTGATTTGAGTGAGCTTTATTTGTTACTTTTTTAGTTTATCATCTTTTGAGTGATTATTATGTTTTATTTTGCTCTTCCACTTCCACTCCCTGTGAGTGCGATGTTTTTTTATTACTATCTCCGCATCTTGGTCCTGCCTGAGTACCATTCTGACAAATGTATTTCTTAGATTTGTATTCTGCCTAAGGTCAAGATATTTAAGTATTCCATTTCAATTCATAGCTCCAATAAAAAAAATCCACAAACGCTACACAAAAAATGGAGGGAAGCAAGACAACAAGTGAAAAGGATATGTGCAACATCAGTGTGAAAAAATACAACTCAGAAGTTGGTTTGTTCATCATGAATCATATCAAACCAAATTGCATTGTATAAGTCACATTTTAAAATCATTAAAGAATTGTATCAGATCATGGGGATGGGCTTTACTATATCCTTGATGTATCATATTGCTGACAGTGTACCGAAGTGTGAATATCTCTCAGTTCAAGTTGGGCAACTATTTGATAATGATATAACAAAATGAAAATTTTAATTCCAAATTATGAATTGATAAACTAAGTTTTGGAAGTAGGATTGAACTTTGGCATTGGGGTTTGTTTTGCTTCTGATATACATCTGAATATTCCAACCGCCAATTTAATTGGAGGTGTATCCACTCAAATAAGTTATTCAGGAGTGCATAGGGTGGAAACCCCAAACTAAGAACATTTCAGGGAACATTACTATCTTCCTTCTTCAACTTCAAACTTCATGCTAAAAATAAAGAATAGCTGGAGTGGTTTCGGATCTGAACACGAGAAATGGATGAGTGCACCACAGCCATAATTGGAGGCCTTTCATTGACAGATGTGAACTCCAAGCTGTTTGCTGGCTGAGCTCCAGACAAATAGACTTTAACAGACAACATGCTGCTGGATCAATTACTATATGAAGAGCTAAGAATGATGTTAGACATCATCCTAGTTATAGATCTATACAGATTACTTGCTTATTTTTCCTCCATCTTGCTCTTTCAAATTGATCCCAGGTATTCTGAAGTTCTGTAGTTGAGATGGAGGAAGGAGAAATTCAGTTTGTGAGGTCTGTGATGACTTTTAAATGACATTTTGTCCTGCCATCTTGAACTGGATAATAACAGAACATTAGCAGTTATCGGAAAACCTTATCCCCACCTTCTATTCAAATAATCGCTCTTTCAGTTAAGTAATAAGGAAACGAGGATACAAATAAAGCTAACAAGAGCAAAAATATAATGGCCACTGGTCAGTGTCAAACTTGAGATCCTTTGGTGGTGGAAACTCTTTAATTTTCTCATTCCAGCCCAGAATACTGGAGCAATTCTATATTCATTAAAGCTCAAGTTTCCAAGAAAGAATTCTCTCAAGTTCATCCACAGCCGAACCTTTGAAGAAACTTGAACCACACTCTTTTCAGGTTTCAGTGGTGAAGATTTCATCATCCCAAAATTTTTTTAGAGATTTTAAGTTTAGTAAAACTAATTAAATCAGCGAAAACTTGTAGTTTTTCTGATATTATAAATAAAGAAATGCTGACAACATGGAACATATATATATATATATATAAATGAATTTTTTAACAAAACATATACATTTTATGATTAATTGTTTCTTTGATGCACATGTTGATGTGCGTCAACACAAAGTATTCTGTAGGCTTATCATTTGGATGATGTGGAGGTCATACAAATTCAAAGAATGTCCCCTGTTTTTCAAAAAGGAAGCCCTTTAGTATTTTAAAAGGGACAGTATGTGAAAACGGTATTATGGGTGTCAGTTTTAGCCAAGTTTGTAATGTTTTTATTCCATCTATTAACTGAAAACAGGGGGAAATTTGGTTGTATTAGGATGTATTAAAAACCCAGGACAGAAGACCAATGGATCTTTCTTTTTTGGGGATTAGTTGGCTGGTTGTGGATTGATTGTGGACTGTCTTGCAAAAATCATTTCATGATATGACGTTAAAAACGCTGTTTGATGAAGAATCCTTCTTAATGGATCATAGAACGGGGGAATTGGAACGTGGCTCGAGTTTTAAAAATGAGGTACAATGTGAAAATTACTTCCAGCTGGCGTTCCACCTATCAGCCTAATATATTTTTTCACTGCTTCTTTTCTCTTGTTTTTTCTAGTTCTCTTCTCATATGCCTGCTATAATCCAGTCATTTTGGGATACTCTGGAAAATAAAGCTGTCATGAGTCAATCTTGCCCGATAAACTTGTTCTTCCAGCTTTACAGCCAATGGGGGTGGGGGGGGGGGGTGGGACTTCTCCTCTCCCAGAACACTTCATTGGATGTGCTCCAGTAAGAGTTTGGATGTTGTTGTATAAATGAAGTCCTGCTCTGGGATGTGGGCTTACAGCGCTGCACATGAATGCGCAGAGACTGAAGCAGCACAAAATCTCTCTATGAAAATACAAAGCTGAGACATTGCACAACTGTTTCGTGTTAATGTATCTTTCCACTTGCTTAACAGTTGGTTTATGTATATACATTTAACATTTGTGTGTGTGTTTGTGTGATGCATTTTATTTCACAGCCATGTCCAACAATAGAAGTCTGCTAAGAAGGAGTGACATAAAGAATGTTCTGGAGAGGAAAGCATTATTACGACAAAGCTACACTCAGCAAGGGAAGCTTGGTTTTAATAAAATAGTTGATAATCTGCAGCTACTTACAAGTAAGTATGACATAGGTAATTCCGTTCAATTCAATTAAATTTTTTTTATAGAGCGCCAAATCACAACAACAGTGATCTCACAGCACTTTGCAAAGGAGTGTACTGTGATAGTAAAACAGTCTGGCTCCCATTGTACTTTTAAAGACTCCAGGAACCACAAGTAACCCTGCATTCTGGGAGCGCAGTACTCTGGTAGGGCAATAAGGTACTATGAGTTCTTTAAGATAAGATGGTGCCTGACCATGAAGACCTTTGTATGTAAGAAGAAGGATTTAAAATTTTATTCTGAATTTTACAGGAAGCCAATGCAGAGAATTCAAGACAGGAGAAATATGATCTCTTTAAGTGGATCCTGTCAGAGCACGTGCTGCAGCATTCTGGATCAGCTGAAGACTCTTAATGGACTTTTTCGAAGAGCCTGATAATAGGGAGTTGCAGTAATCCAGCCTAGAGGTAACAAATGCATGGACTAGTTTTTCTGCATCATTTTAACACAGGATGCTCCTGATTTTTGCAATATTACGTAGGTGAAAGAAGTTTTCTTAATGTGAGAGTTAAACGACATGTCTGAATCAAAGATAACTCCAAGATTTCTCACAGTGGTGCTGGAGGCCAGGGCGATGCCATCCAGGGAAACTATATCTCTAGATAATGCATAACAGATGTGCTGAGGCCCTAGAGTAATAACTTCAGTTTTATCTGAGTTTAACATTAGAAAATTGCAGGTCATCCAGGTTTCAATATCCTGAAGACAGATTTGAAGCTTCCCTAACTCATGAGTTTAATCTGGCTTGATTGATAGATCGATAGGGTATTATCTGCATAACAACGAAAGTTGATAGATTGTTTCCTGAAAGTATTGCCTTAAGGAAATATATATAACATGATGAGGATTGGTCCGAGCACAGATCCTTGTGGAACTCCATAGCTAACTTTGGCATGCATGGAGGACTCATGGTTAACATGCATAAACTGAAACTGATCTGATAAATAGGACCTAAACCAGCTTAGAGCGGCTCCTTAGATGCCAATGAAATTTTCCAGTCTCTGTAATAGGATCTCATGGTCAATCATGTCAAAAGCAGCGCTAAGATCTAGTAAAACCAATGTAGAGACAAGTCCTTTGTCTGATGCCGTTAGGAGGTCATTAGTCATTTTACCAGTGCTGTCTCTGTACTATGATGAGATCTGAATCCCTACTGAAAATCTTCAAACAAGCTATTGCTATGTAGATAGTCAAACAACTGTTTGGTGACTGCTTTCTCCAGGACCTTGGAGATAAATGGAAGGTTAGATATAGGTCTATAGTTGGCTAAAACATCTGGGTCAAGGTTAGGCTTTTTCAAAAGAGGTTTAGTTACAGCTACTTTAAAGTACTGTGGCCCATAGCCTGTTGATAAAGACAGATTGATCACATCTAGTAGAGTAGTACTGACTAAGGGTAAGACTTCTTTAAGCAGCCTAGTCAGGATGGGGTCCAAGAGGCAGGTTGATGGTTTGGATGAAGAAATGATTGAAGTTAGTTGGCAAAGATTGAGGGAGGCAAAGCATTCAAAGCATATAACTGAGTTCACAGCTGTTTCTACGGTTTCTGAGTTTACCAGTATGTGTCTGTTGTTAATATCATAGTGTGTCACTCTTGGATCACAGCTAGAAAGTTCTTGGACAGATTAAAAGTTTGGATGTTAAAAACACGGATCTCCTCCGGGAAAGAAAGTTTGCACTAGACTTTTTCACTGTCTCTCAAGGTCCTACAAATCCTGCCATTATCAAATTTGTTTGTCAGTTTAATTTTGTAAATGATATTAATTCACAAACATTGAAGGTTAATTCAATCTAATTGATATCCAGTCCTGAACAAGCTGAACAGAATCCACACCTTCCATCAATACATCATGTAACTCAATCTCTGCAGTGAAAAAACCACTGGCTGTGGCCGAAGTAGATACGTATGAATGAAATGAAATGTTTACACTTAAAAGATCAATAGTTCACCTACGAGGGCCTGAATGCACAGTATGACACCTTCACCCTGGTCCACAGGGACTTGAATTGCCTGCCCGCTTGTGTGTACTCAAATGTCTCAAGATTGTTGCAGGGATTGTGCTGAGGGTTTGGACTATTGTCTCAGAAGACTTTAATCCATCTTTTTCAGCTTTGTTATCAACACTATCCTCATTATTGGTCTTAGCCACTATAGGTCTAAGACATTTTTTAAGTGAAGGTGACGAGGTCATGTACCAAGAGAGACGTTAGCTAATTAACATGCTCACTTACCATCAAGTACTCAGGGGTGTGGATTGCTATCTGTTAAAATGACAGATGTCCTTCACATTTTTCCAACACTTTTAAAAAAACAAAAAAAAAAAGGTCTAAGATGGAAGATATTCAGTTAACACAAACCAGGAAGTATATTCACTAACACCCATTTTGACAGGTAAGCAGTGTAAGGATTGTTTACTTGTTTAGATGTATTTCGGAATATGTGTTTTCTTGTACACCAGTTGAACAAGTAGCATAACAATCACGTCTCAATCGGAGTCAAATTTGAAGCATTTTTATTCTGATCATTCTTTTATTCCGAGCAATTGCGTCCATAAAACACGATTTCCACTAACTCAAAGTGAGTGCTTGACAGTGTTTATTCTTGCCAATCCATTTTAAAGACACAGTTTTAGACTTAGAGGCTTAGACTTGAACTTATTATTCCTTAGGATAACTCCTTTGGGGAAGCTAAAGTTTTTTCATTAGTTAGCATTGAGCTTATAGACTTTCGTATTTTTTAAGGCCTTTCCTTTGGTTTTACTTCTCAGTTTTATTAATTACAATAAATATGCTTATTTTAAAATCAACATAATTTTCCAAGCTAAAACACAAAGCCTAGATGATTTTTTATTGGGTGTCACTATTTAGACCACACAGTTTGTGTTGGATTTCAAAGCCAGTAACCAACCAACAGCAGGCACCAAATGAATAACTGCATCTGTGTCAACTTAAAGGAGGACCGGGCCATTTGTTGGAAGCACCCATCATGTCAAGTTACGGGCAAACTTCCTTCACACAAACACTGTCGCCTCAATCTGAGGAGCCTAGGTCAGACTTCCTCATCCTCACCTACTTCTGTCTGCTACCGCAATTTGGACAAACCCCATAGGCTGCACCCCTGTAACTGACCATGACCATCATCTCCCAGTGGAGTTCTCCTGCAGATTTAAGCGAGGTGTGACAATGATATTGTGGGGGATGCAAGCGGCAAACTAATGCTGACAAAGTCTCAACAGGAATTATTCACATCTGTCATCTGGATTTGAATAGAATGAATTCACATTTATCGTCTGGATTTTTATTCATAAATGTTTTTATTTATTTCAACATCGGCGTTAATATGTCTATCAGATAAAGAGCTGGTTGAAGAGAGAGACAACTATGAATTATTCACAACAAAGAAAAAAAACCTGCATTTTCACGCTGGCTCTCTTCGCCCCTTTACCTCTGTGTTTCTCTGTATGCTCTTACAGAAAGAATGTTTCTTTCTCGGCCCACTCTAGCTTTATAGTACCTGCCAAATTCTCTATGATATTTTCCTTTGAGGGGGATAAAGACAGATGAGAGAGAAAGAAGGAAAGCGGGATGAATAGATGGATGGATAATACGGAGGTCTAGGGAGAAAAGGAGGCTGCAAGGGGACTAGAGGAAAAAGGTGATAGAGAGGGGTGGAGAAGGTGTAGGCAGATTGAAGACAAAACTATTGAGGGTAATGGGGAGTTAAGAACAAGATATCAGTTACGTATGCACGGGTGGGGCTTTGAGGGTAAGGGGTAGAAAGGGAAAATTTGTACAATTATGTAATACACTTTCAAAATGTCCAACAAGGTGTAAAAAAAAAAGTCAGCAAATGGAGCTGCAGCTGGGAGAAAATATGGATTGGGACCCAAACAGTATATTAACTTCAATGCTGTGACAGAGCAGGACAGGTGAGTCTGTGTCCAGTCTTCCACTTCTGCAACTAAGGCAAAACCTGTGTTACAGTTGGTCTCCTTTGATGGTCTGGTGGCCCCAAGTGTCCTTGATTTTAATTCTTGAACAAGTGGTGCAGGAAAGCCCATAGTTAAACCACCAACCTTCTGATTGGCTGGGGACTTCTCCAGTGATGCAGCCTCAATTTCTTGATTACTTTCTTTTGAATACTCTTTACACTTTTCCCCCGCTTTTTATCTATGGTCAGTTTCTGTCAGGCTATCCAAAATGCAGGCAGGCACAATTTTATTCACTGTCTTTCAAAACTATGCACTGTACGTTCAATTGACAAGCAATTGATAAAGTAAAAACTAACTTGATTCAAGTTGGATTTTGGATTCCACTGTTTATGGCTAACTACAAAAAATCAGTGGCAGGCAATACATAAGCTGGCAGAAAGTTAACATGTATTTAACTTTATTTTTCCCAAAAATAAATGTTTAAAGTGTTTAAATTTAATTTTGCATTTTTCCCTGGCCACTGTTCGTATTGAACAAAGAATATGCTTCCATAAAAGGCTGATAATCCTAGACTTTTTCTCTCAAGATAAAATCATTCTTCGGAGTGAGCGTGATACAGTTGATAAGCATACAAACAGCAATAAGAAAACAAAACAAATTGTGCATGCACTCATAGACAAACCTGAAAAGTTGAAATATATTTAAGAGAAATTGGGTTTTAGGGGAGATGACAACGATCAGAGGGAGAAAAAAAGGTTGTATTCAGGAAGTCAGGATGAAAGAGTATAAACTTTATGGAGATTAGGTAGAATGTTAGCCATATCCAGACGAAAGGCAAATAAAGGTGTTTGAATCCCAACAAAAATCTTTAATAAATTCAATTCAGTTCTGAATGTGTTTTAAACTTCACATCAGTTGCTTTTTATTTAGCCCTCCTTTGTTAATGAATTAGAATATCCTCACCGCTACCCGAGGTCACTAGATTTGCAGAATGATGCCAGTTTATCCCACACAGTATGTAAATCTCTTGCAAATTAGCCAGTAAAACATCTATTGGGTATTATGTTGACCTCATAAAAGCCATCTTGCTTTTGAAAATGACTTACTATGATAGTTTTCCAGTTTATTAAAACAGTAGCATGTTGCTGCTTTTTCCAAACTTGACGTTACCACACAAAAAGTATTATGGAAACTTCTAGCTGCAACACATGGATAGCAAAATACATTCAGCACATTCCACGAGTCTAGAGTAAAACTACCATGACCCGTTCTGTCCAATAAGAGTGGTGTAATAGTGAAATCCAGTGAATTCTGTCCAATAAGAGTGGTGCAATAGTGAAATCCAGTGAAAAAGTTGCAAATTGTAACTTGTTGAACTGTGAAAAGAGAAAAAGTGTAATGGATAAAATTTGATTTGTCTTCCTAAACGTTTGCTCGACCTCGAAAATCCAACATACTTGGGTGTTCCAAAATGGACAAGATAAGAAAAAAAGCACATTGAGCACTGCTTCAAGCATCTCATGTCACATTTTCAGCCGTGACAATCAAACTTTTTCGACTGGCGACAATAATAAGATACCGTGCCACAATAACAAACTAGTGGGACAATAGACAAGTTTGAATAGGAACACAGTGAAACGCATTAGCAGAATTTCCCCAATATCAATCAACGACAGCTCTTGGTTATAACAGACCACAAAAAGTGATTAATACCTGAGAAAGCAATAATTGGGTTAACCAATATCATACCTTATTAATCCCAAAAGTGGGTTAATTATGTTGATGTAAAAAACCATTGACAGGGTTAGTTTTCATTGGCCATATTAACAGAGGTTAATAGAGAGAGTTTTAGAGTTGTGTCATTCTTTGTTGAAGCTAATCTGACTGACAGTTTGGACTGTAATCCAGATAAAGCACCAGAAATCAATGGTTTTCTTATCTATATTTTACTATCACCTCTGCATCTTTTCCCAGGATAGATATTTTATTTGTCTTATGCCTGTTGCTGTTGTTTTCACTTCATGAATGATCTCTCGCAATCCTATACTTAGATTTATGTCAATCCCTGACACACCCGGGACTACATAGTTATTTCAGGACAAAACAAGACTGAGTTTCTTGGAAGTTTGAGGTGAAAGAGGTGAAGTTAAACGCTGAGTTTACAGTCCACCTGTAAAGCCATTGACCACTGTCTCAGGCTTACATTAATGAGCCTCTGAAACTGGTTTCTGTTTGTGAAGTCGTCAATAATCTATGTTGATATGGAGACATTCGTCTATACAGTATATCCAGGAGTTTTTCACAGAGCAGTGTTGATTGAAATGTATTGTAATCACTCACGAAGCTAAGTTTCTTGTATCCTCACAGTAAAAAACTGGGCCAATAAGCAAACTGTAGTGTGTCTTAAAAGACATTTCTTTGATTAATTAAGTGAGGCAATAATAGTCCCGAAAGGACCTTTAAAAAGTGGGATGTTAAAACAACTGGTCTTGTTGAAGGCAAATTGATGAGAATTCTGTAGGTACTGGAACAAGGCAGGACATCTTCCACAGCAGTGGAACTTTCCAGACCTGCAAGCTCAGTCTCCCCAGTAATGCTAAACAATACATTTCTGTTTTATCAACATGCACAATAGCAATACTTTTTTTTTTGCTTTCACATAAGACAAGCACAGGTGTATTAAAACATTGCTAATGCATTCTGAATGTTTGCCTAATATCATGTAGCCCTGTCGCTATTCAGACTTCCAGTGGCCTGTTCTCCTGCCAAAACCTGATGTTTTTCATCCCTGACCAAACATCGCTCTCATTGGTCATATGAACTTTTTTTTCCAGATTTATCCATATGCCTTCTTGCCCTCTTTAATCTTTTTGATCTTGAGCTCCCTGTGGCCCTTTCTGGAGTCTTCCTTCATCATGTTTCGTGGTGTTTTCATCGCATTGGGCGTCCAGGTCAAATTAATATTGAAGCTGCGTCTGTCTTTTCCATTCTGTCCTCACAGATATTGCAGCCTCAAAGCACTCCATCATAGTCTTTTCAGGTCCATAAGACCACCTTAAAACCTTTTTGATCTCTGGTGGTAGTGAAAAGCACCAGCTGATCAACTGATTTCCTTCATAGAGATCGAGGGGTATACATCATCCATGGCATTGAAGAAATCTTGTGTTTTTTTCTTTCTCTAGTGGAGTAGTTTAAGAAAAAAACTGTAACCCTCACAGGAATGCTGTAATCCTTACAGAAAAATACAAATGAACTCTCTTCATAGATATCATGAATTAATAACATGTCCAGGATTACACAGTCTATTTTTAACAAAAGCATCTTGTTATCTATTCCAAGACAATCTGCAATGTTGACTGTTCATACTATTAAAGCTAACTTTGTTGTCAGTAGCTATTTTCATATGAACACTAGTATTCTGCAATCAGAAGCTGTTAAAAAAAACAAAACACTTTTGGATTATATTAACATAAAAGCCATAACTGAAAATAAACAGTTATTAGAATAGAAATATACATTTTATGTAAACACACACACAGATATTGCCCTGACACTTCTTGCATCACAAACTTGTTGCTCCAATGGTGCCAGGTCCATTTAATTATGAGCGACATTGGACTCTTTTTCTTAGATGACCCGATCTATGAAAAAGAGTCCAATGTTGCAGGCTTGCAGGCATCCTTGAGATTTATGTGTGAGTGTATATGTTGGATTTCTGGGTTTGGTTAATCAACAACAAAAGATATTCACTACAAAAAGGCTCATATTTAGCATGCTAAAACAAATCCAATGCAAGGAGTATGAAATGGCACTGACTGGTTACACAAGTACACAGCTGCTCGGTGGCGATGTAAGCGAGGCGGAAAAAATCAAACAGCTTTGGATCAAAAGACAAAATATAATTTTTCCTCTGTCTCAGATGACTGTGTGGATGTGTATGCGAGTGTGTGTGCGTGCAGGTTTATCCACATATAGGAAACGATGTGGGCTGCAAACACTTCAGGCAATTCCGCTTTTTTTCTTCCCTTTTGGTATTATGAGTGCATGTGTGTGAGAAAGTATTGAGTGTAAGAGAGAGAAAGAGGAATGGTGAGTGTGGGTGTTTGCAGTGCTTATTGAGTGTGTGTGTGTACATGTGAGAGAGTGTGTATGGAGTGATAACTGTGTGGGTGTGCGTTATGGGGGTGCGAATGGGTCTTTTCTAAACGAGGGGGAGACTGACAGATCAGGAGAGAATTAGACACAGAGCAAGATCTCCTATGCCTCCAGTATCCTGTATTTCCGAGTTCTTTTCACTGCTAAATATGTATCCTCTCTTTTCCATGCACAATCATACATTAGTGTCTGTGATTATGTTGCAGAGTTTTCTGTTTTCATCCTTATTACATAGGTAATCTGGTAGGTTATTGTACATAATCCTAATTATATGATCAAAGCAATTTAACTGTAATTGTGGTCAAATTACCATGCACCTTTTTCCTTATTAAATGGGCTAGTTTGTGCTGCTTATTGTGCAGAGGAATGGTTCGTGATAACCTTTGTCTGCCACATTAAACAAAGCCACTTTGGTTGAGTTAATAGTATGATAAATTGTCTAGTTTGTTAATGCTAATACGGAGATCCAGCCAATGTATATTGTAACTCCATCCATCCATCCATCCATCCATTGTCCCCCACTTATCCGAGGTTGGGTCGCGGGGGCAGCAGCCGAAGCAGGGAGACCCAGACTTCCCTCTCCCCGGCCACTTCCGCCAGCTCCTCCGGGGGGATCCCGAGGCGTTCCCAGGCCAGCCGGGACACACAGTCCCTCCAGCGTGTCCTGGGTCTTCCTCTGGGCCTTCTCCCGGTGGGATGAGCCCGGAACACCTCCCCAGGGAGCGGCCAAGAGAGGCAGCCAGGAGGCATCCTGATCAGATGCCCGAGCCACCTCAACTGGCTCCTCTCCACGTGGAGGAGCAGCGGCTCTACTCCGAGCCCCTCCCGGATGGCCGAGCTTCTCACCCTATCTCTAAGGGAGGGCCCAGCCACCCTGCGGAGGAAACTCATTTCGGCCGCTTGTATCCGCGATCTCGTTCTTTCAGTCACTACCCAAAGTTTGTGACCATAGACGAGGGTGGGAACGTAAATCGACTGATAAATTGAGAGCTTCGCCTTTAGGCTCAGCTCTCTCTTCATCACGACAGACTGGTAGAGCGCCCGCATTACTGCAGACGCCGCACCGTTAAGTTATGAACAGGACCGGAGACATAGGGCAACCTTGGTGGAGCCCAACTCCCACCGGAAACGGATCCGACTTACTACCGGCAATGTGAACCAAACTCTGACTCCGGTCGTACAGGACCGCACAGCCCGTAACAAAGGGCCAGGTACCCCATACTCCCAGAGCACCCCCCACAGGATACCCCAAGGGACACGGTCGAACGCCTTCTCCAAGTCCACAAAACACATGTGGACTGGTTGAGCGAACTCCCATTCACCCTCCAGGACCCCGCTGAGGGTATAGAGCTGGTCCAGCGTTCCACGGCCAGGACGAGAACCACATTCCTCCTCCTCAATCCGAGGCTCGACTATCCGACGGACCCTCCTCTCCAGAACCGCAGAGTAGACCTTCCCAGGGAGGCTTAAGAGTGTGATCCCCCTGTAGTTGGAACACACCCTTCGGTCCCCCTTTTTAAATATGGGGACCACCACCCCAGTCTGCCAATCCAGCGGAACTGCCCCTGATGTCCACGCGATGTTGCAGAGTCGCGTTAGCCAACGCAGCCCCACAACATCCAAAGCCTTGAGGAACTCCGGCCTAATCTCATCCACCCCCGGAGTCTTGCCACCGTGGAGCTTTTTGACTACCTCGGTGACTTTAGCCCCGGAGATTAGAGATCCCTACTCCGGATCCCCAGGCTCTGCCCCTCCAATGGAGGACGCGCCAGTGGGATTGAGGAAGTCCTCGAAGTACTCCGCCCACCGACCCACAACGTCACGAGTTGAGGTCAACAGCACCCCACCCCCACTGTAAACACTGTTGGTGTGGCACTGCTTCCCCCCCTGAGACGCCGTATGGTGGACCAGAATCACCTCGAGGCCATACGGAAGTCTTTTTCCATGGCCTCTCCAAACTCCTCCCACGCCTGGGTTTTTGCCTCGGTGTCCACCAGCGGGTTCGAGGGTTGCCGCCACGACAGGCACCGACAGCCCTGCGACCGCAGCTCCGAGAGGCCGCGTCATTGATGGAGGCGCGGAACACAGCCCAATCGGACTTAATGTCCCCCGCCTCCCCCGGAACGTGCTCGAAGCTCTCCCGGAGGTGGGAGTTAAAGCTCCGCCTAACAGGGGCTCCGCCAGGCGCAATGCATTTGGGCCTCCCGGGTCTCACCAGCATCCTCCCCCACCATCGGAGCCAATTCACCACCAGGTAGTGGTCAGTGGAAAGCTCCGCCCCCCTCTTGACCCGAGTGTCCAAAACATGCGGCCGCAGATCATTGAGTCGATCATTGAGCTGCGGCCTAGAGTTTCCTGGTGCCAGGTGCACATATGGACACTCTTATGCCTGAACATGGTGTTCGTTATGGACAATCCGTGCCGAGCACAGAAGTCCAAAAACAGAACACCGCTCGGGTTCTCCCAACCACGCCCCTCCAGGTCTCACTGTCGTTGCCCACGTGAGCGTTGAAGTCCCCCAGCAAAACGAGGGAGTCCCCAGAGGGGGCACCCTCCAGTACCCCCTCTAAGGACTCCAAAAAGGGTGGGTACTCTGTACTGCCTCTAGGCGCGTAGGCACAAACGACAGTCAGGACCCATCCCCCCACCCGAAGGCGAAGGGAGGCTACCCTCTCGTTTACTGGGGTAAACCCCAACGTACAGGCACCGAGATGGGGGGCAATGAGTATGTCCACTCCTGCTCGGCGCCTCTCACCGGGGGCAACTCCAGAGTAGCAGAGTGTCCAACCCCTCTCGAGAAGGCTGGTTCCAGAGCCAGAGCTGTGTGTCGAGGCAAGACCGACTATGTCCAGCCGGAATCTCTCCGCCTCGCACACCAGCTCTGGCTCCTTCCCCACCAGAGAGGTGACGTTCCACGTCCCTAGAGCCAGCTTCTGCAGCCGGGGATCAGTCCGCCAAGGTCCCCGACTCCGGCCACCGCCCAGAGCACAGCGCACCCGACCCCCTTGGCCCGTCCCACGGGTGGTGAGCCCATGGTACGGGGGACCCATGTTGCCTTTTCGGGCTTGGCCCGGCCGGGCCCCATGGGTAAAGGCCCGGCCACCAGGCACTCGCCATCGTGCCCCGCCCCTGGGCCTGGCTCC
>JABUIW010042022.1:0-10105 GCA_013363375.1 Menidia beryllina | reverse complement strand
CACAGGCCAGCGTTAATAAAAGGAGGGGGAGGTGCTCTAGATCTCTAGATGGTGGCATGAAGGGGCTGCTGTCGATACAGGGTGGCTTTCCTTTCTCTATTTCATGGAGGGAAAACTGATCGACCCAACACAGGAGAATCCAGTCAGAGAATGAAAAGCACGGTTTAATCACAGGCCACCAAAAGTGTGCTTCTCAAACCAAAAACGCGGCGCGTGTGTTTTACTCATCGTACGTTTCCAGGCCCACATTCAGGCTCAGCTCATTAATGCAAGTGTGCTTAAATGGTAGAAATAAACGGGAGGAAAAAAGCACAAGCATGTTTTCCCCCCCATCACCTTGTTTTATTACCAAATCACACGTATTGATGGCGCGAGGAGCAGAGCGCCGGTTCGCACAGTGTGTGGCCAGGAGCTGATGAAAAGGCCCAATCACACGTCTCTGATAATGGAGTCATCGCCGTCTGATAATCATGGAATTGAGCGCTATTGAAAAGTAAACAGAGGATACGCTGATTGCCCGCCGAACGAGACGTTCCACGCGAGGAGAGACGCTCTCATCCAAAGCAATTTGAAAAAAAATATACCAGGGATGTGAAAAAAAAAAAATCACAAGTTCAGACATGAAGCGCAAGTTTGAGCCGAGGGGTTTTGTCCTCCGCGAGTGGAGAGTCAATTTTATCTCACTTCCAGACAAGAGGGGAGAAGAAGAAAAGGACAGCGCAAAGTTTTGTCTGATTGGATGATTTTCATAAAGAAATGGTAGTTTTAGAGGAGATGAGGCTGTATTTGGAGTGGATGCTTCTACAGAAGAAGAGTGTAAGTCAGTGCTTCTAAAATAGTGGGGGGTGCGATACCTGGGGGGGCGTGTGACCCTGGGGAACAGCCTTTTTTTTGGTCCGTACTAGTATAAAGTGTAATTGCGCCTCCACTCCAGTAGGGGCAGTGGCCTCTCATCGTTACTTCAGTTCAACATTTTACGACTTAAAGACGACAGGTTAGCCTCGGTTAGCATCGGTTAGCATCTGCGTTCTGTCTGTAGCCTCTGTTATTCAACACAACACCCCCGACATGAAAAAGTTTTTATGAAAATAAAAGCGGAGAGAGACAAAGATAACGAGACAAAAGAAAGTCACCCGAAAGCTAAGTGTTTTATATATTGTGTTCCTGAGTTAATGTTGCTTAACTGAATATAAATGAGTTATTATTTTAGTTGTTTTTGTAGTTTATTAGTTATTATAATTATCAAATATTATTTATTGATTTGATTTAATTTTGCAATGGTGCAATTAGTTGGTCAAACAAGGATTTATTTATTTTTAATTTCAGGCCTTGATGCACTTAAAATCTTTTCTGTTGCAGACTTAAAACACGATTTAATAAAGTTATTCTTTGTAAGTTTGACCATATATCTTTCTTTTTTTCTTTTCTTTAATGTTAACAACGATAAAACTTTATGCCGAGATGGATAGTGACGGTGGGGAGTGGGGGGGCGGTGAATAGTTTTCTTCTTGCTAGGGGGGGCGTAACAGAAAATAATTGAGAAGCACTGGTGTAAGTGAATGAATTAGCTTCGTACTTCATCTCTGCTTTTGGTTTTTACCCTTTAGGGTTTGCTGTCTGAGATCCTACGCAAGGAGGAGGACCCCAAGACGGCGTCCCAGTCTCTGCTGGTGAACCTGCGGGCCATGCAGAACTTCCTGCAGCTCCCGGAGGCCGAGCGCGACCGCATCTACCAGGAGGAGAGGGAGCGCAGCCTCACGGCGGCCTCCGCCATGGGCTCCGCCCCCCTCATCAGCACCCCCCCCAGCCGGCCCGTACAGGTACCCCCCCGTTAGCCTCGCGCTTTATTCCCAGGAAGATTTTCATCGGAGCTACACACTGATTTGCCTTTTTTTCCCCAAACATATACAGTAGGGGAAATAAGTATTCGAGCCCTTGCTGATTTTGCAGGTTTGCCCACTTATAAAGAATGCTTATTTTTCCTCATCAGATGGTTATCAATTTTTATAAATTCATATGATGTGATTTTCTGGAATTTTCTTTGGGATTCTGTCTTTCACTGTTAGAATGTACATATGATTAAAGTTATAGATCGTTGCATTCTTTGTAAGTGGGCAAACCTGCAAAATCAGCAAGGGGTCAGATACTTATTTCCCCCACTGTAAGTCTAAATTAGAAAAATGGCCTTTAATCAGTCAGTTATCTGAGCTCATGCGTTAATATGTGAATCCAAGTCAGTTGCTGTCCACCAAAAGCGGCCATATTTACTTTTGCTCGCTTTCCAAATGACAACAAAAGCTGGAAATGCTTTTTTTGATTCAAGAGATGAACATTTGTTTGGTTTTCTGTATCATCAACAAACTTTAATGGAGAATAAGAGGTGTATGGGGTGGGGGGAGAGGCCAGATGTTTCCCCAGAGGTAGCTTTCGTAGTAAGCCTCTGCACATCGTGTATCAGTACTCTGATGCTCATAAAACCCTTCAGCTGCTTCAGCAAAAAGGGAGTGAGATATCCTCTGGCATATAAAGATACTGAGAGCTTCAGCCGGCCTCCTCCATTCACTTTTACAGCTAGCGTTGTTGTTGTTAGCGCCGCCTTTAGCGTAGCTGCTTTAGCGTAGCTGCTTTAACGTAGCTGCTTTAGCGTAGCTGCTTTAGCGTAGCTGCTTTAGCCTAGCTGCATTAGCGTAGCTGCTTTAACGTAGCTGCTTTAGCCTAGCTGCTTTATCCTAGCTGCTTTAGCGTAGCTGTTTTAGCTTAGCTGCTTTAGCCTAGCTGCATTAGCCTAGCTGCTTTAGCCTAGCTGCTTTAACGTAGCTGCTTTAGCGTAGCTGCTTTAACGTAGCTGCTTTAACGTAGCTGCTTTAGCCTAGCTGCTTTAGCCTAGCTGCATTAGCGTAGCTGCTTTAGCGTAGCTGCATCTGCTCAGAAACGAGTCTTCCTGTCTCTGTTTCACATATTTCTGCCGCTGTACTTAAACCAGAAGCAGGTATCGGGTCTGCCTTTTGGGTTCGGGGAAGCCAGTGTGCTCTGTAATGTAAGAAGGAAATGACGGGCCCCTTTTTACAAAAGTCGCTTGTTTTCTGAAACCTTCTGAAACTAATTTGTCGTTTTTCAAACCCACGACTCGGAAGAAAAAACCACCTTTGTTAGAGAAATGACTCAGATGCACACAAACACGAGACCTGAAAGAAAGTCTAAAACTCACAACCGACGCAATCTAAGTTTACCGAAAACTCAATATTTACCTCATGGATCTTTAACTCTTCTTTTGAAATAGCGCACGTCAAACAATTTGGACGATTTTACCAAAACTTTAATGACTCAGAGGAACAAAAGAGTTACATTTATTGCATTTTTACAGTATATGGTTTAACTTTCAAACTAGAGTTGTGTGGATTGGATGCAGTTGTAGTGATGGAGTCGACGTATCGCACAACTCCAGCAAAAAGCGCCCGTTTGGTCGGTTTTTCCTGCAGTGATCTGTGTGTTCAGGGCCGGTCGGGAGTGAATGAACAGGCTCATCATTCCTTCCACTTTACGGTCTCATAGACTCAATCCATACGTGAGACAAACCTCGTAACAAAAGCACAGTAACAGCCCAATAAACTTCCCCCCGCCTCGCAAACGGAGACGCCTCGGCTCTCCTCGCCTCTCGCGTTCTTGCACAACTCGAATTCCAAATTCGTCGTGTCAGGCTGCAACCGGCCTGCGAGCACGTGGAATAAATAATCACACCGCAGAGAAATAGCTCGCATTTTTTCCGCATGTAAATGAGCCGGGCGGCGTCCCCGCCCCGCCTCGCCACGCAGGTGAGAGCGGTGATTTCTCCGGCTGATTTTGACCTTTTGCCACGCATTAGCCAGCCCTCCCGTTCGTAAGAAGGGGGGAAAAAAAACAAGGCTCGCCAAAGTGATGAAGCGCTCAGCGAGAGATCAAACACGGTTCAGTCAGCGGCTCTTTGAAAATCGCCGCATACCACAGCGCAACTTTGAACCCTCTGTGCAAATCAGTGTCCCTCATTTGAGAGGTATGTGGCACCTTTCTACCACTTAAGCCCGTTTGAAGAGCGGTCAGCTGCATCTGGGAGGGGAGAGCGGCCCACAAAGGCCTCCTCTGTCCCGTCTGCCCCCAGAAATGTGGCTTTTATTCAGGTGAAGAGACAAGTGAGAGCGGAGCACAGGCCCGGCCGTCTCCAAAAAGCTAAGTTAGAAAGACTCATATTCTGAGGCAGCGGCGCTTGAACATAAGCAGGGCCACTTAAGGAGTTCACAAAGGCTGAAAGAGAAAGAGAGAGAAAAAGCCAAAGAGATTAGCCGAATAACCCGCTGCTAATGTTTTCACCCAGGCCCGGTGAAGGACTCTGTCCTTTCAGGGTATTTTCAGGAAGCGTCAGATAAAATCTAACAGCTTTCCCGGGCTGTAGAAACACGCTGCGTGACACCCGTAGATAAGCAGGGGTTAAAAGTAAAAGAGGAAGACTGAGAGACTCCACAAGTTCAAAGACGGCGGCGCGTGTTTTTTAAAAACATTTGTATTCCTGGTCGTTCTGTGCTGTAGGTACAGCTCCACAATAGCTCCAGGCCCCGATATACTTCACCCGTAAGACTTAAACTCACTGACATTTATCATGTAGACCTGCTCCCACACACACACACACACACACGCTGCACACCCCTGGCCTTCTGCCAGCCTCTCCTATGGAGCAATGCGGTGTGAATTTACACACATAAATCAGCCAGGGTGGCAATTGAGCCAGAGACAGAGGAGGGTTTTTATTGGCCTCATAAAAACAGATGCGGAGGTATGTTTCCTCTCATGTGTGCTGATGGGGCCGACGCGGCTCCCCAAAGCCAGTTAGTGCACGTCCCGGCCTTAACAATTTGCTCGACATGGCATCGTCGGGCTCAGACCGACGTGCCCACGCCGCGCTGTCATAAAAACCGGATGAAAGGCCCCAAAGATGCCTTCAGACATTCCAGCTTCACCACAAATGTTAGGATCATGTGATCGTTCGCAGCACATCAAACTCGTACTGGGTGTCTAGACCAGCGCTTGGATGTATATGTTTTTTCTCCCGCTCCTTTATTTGGCAGGAGTCGGTGGCTGTTGGTGTTATTACGGTTTATTTGAATGCCATTCACTTGCACTCGTACCCAACCCCGTGGATGTCTCCTTTCAAAGAGCCTCGTATGGAATGATTCATATGCTAATGGTTCTTGGGTAATGCTTTTATTAGGATGCTTGTTACCTTGTCAAAGGATTTTTGCAGAGATGCAACAAGCCTCTGATTAAAAATGATTTGATTTCACTTGACTCGCATTTGCTTTTTAATCACCGGCTTGACATAAGAATAATCACATTCATACAACACATCCAAGTGTTTTTGAGCAAAGTAACAGTCTGGTTCTGCGTGTGGGTGTAATCGACACTCCAGCGTGTGTGAAGTAGGAGCATGCGTGAGCGTGTGTGTGCGCGCCGGCGGAGACAGATTCTCTTCGTTTTCGTTCCTGAGCAAACATGGCTGTGTTGTGTTCTCCACTTTTCCAGCCGCGGAGGGAAGACTGCAACAGCGTGAGGCCCGAGGACTGGAACCCCCGGATCCCCGTGGGCATCTCACCTGTGAGCGAACTCCACTCCAGTCCACATCAACAACACAAACACCGCAAACACAGACAATACGCACCATGAACCCTGTTCAGACAGTTTATCTCTGAAAGGACAAAGCAATGGAAACACTCAAAAATCTACATTTCTGTATTTTAACTCATTGACTGGCAGCCATTTTCAGAACAGAGAGTCGCTCACTGCCAGTTTTTTGAGCATTTTGACTGATTTTTCTAGAGCCACAGAATAGTTTGTGCTATGACTATGTAAACACCGAACACACCAAAAGAAAGAGTAGACTCTCTTCTATCATCAGGAAAAAAGATTTTGTTTCTACCTTATTCCGTTCTTCCTCGACGTGCGTCTCACCGGCGCCATTTCTCTCATAGCGAACCATTGCGTTTGTTTTTATTTGCCTACAGTCTATGCTAATCTCCCATCAAAAGTGGCACTGCCCCCTAGAGGGTAAATTTGTTACTACATACTCTGTCTAGAAGCCGATATTTACGGAAAAACTTTCGCCGATCGTTCCCCAAGCCACTCGCATTGAAAAACATAAAAGACGTCTATACACGTCTTTGGCAGCGAATGAGTTAATCATGTTTTCGCTGATTTCGGTGCCAAAAAAACTGGACAAATATGAAAAATACCTACATTGCACATATGCAGCATTAAGAAACCAGCCTTTCCCAATACGTTATGAATTATATCCTCGTAATATCCAGAAATAACAGGTTGTGTTTGGATTTTTGCGTTTTCTGTTGATTTAACAGGTCAAACCGTCACCTCTGCCCAGCGAGTGGAACGGCAAGACGGAGAGCTGCATCCTCAACATCAACTCCACCATTTACGACGAGATCCAGCAGGAGATGAAGAGGGCCAAAGTGTCTCAGGCCCTGTTCGCAAAGGTGGCTGCCTCCAAGAGCCAGGTACAGAGCTCACTCATTACCCACTTCACACCACGCAACAAAACAAAGGGACACGTTTGCTGGAAGCTCAGAGTGAGCTTCTTCTGGTCCATTTGGTAAAAACACTTTACCGGACACTGATTTTTTAAATATGAATCAGCATAATAAGCTTTAAAAGTGTTCATTTTTTTAATCTTATGCTGTGATATAAAGTTGGAAAGTTACTCGTCTGATCCATCCAGGAGTTCCCAACTCGCACACATGTTTTGTCCACACACGCCTACAAACAAGCTCGCCTTTGAATTTAAAGCGACTGAATACGGATCTTTTAGCTTTGAGACCGTTCTGTTTGTGTCCAAATAAGCTAATCCTTTACCCGAGGCGCTTTCGGTTAGCCGCCGGTAGACACCCACAACACACAGTTACGCACAAAAGCGCGATTAAAGACGCTCAAACTTCTCCAGTTTTTGGGTTAAATCTTACGAAAATGCACAAAATAGAAGCGGAGGTTTGTTAAACGCGGAGAGAAACTTCCCCGAACGTGGAATCGACTCCAGTCTCACGTCCTGGTTCTTGTGGGTCTGGATTTTAGCGTCCGACGCTGTTTCAACCACAAACAAACCTGTTTATATTAACGACGAGGGGCCCCCGTCATCTTCTCACACAATACCAGCCTGTGTGTGTTGGAAACAGGCAAATAAAGGAGAAAACATACCACCAGTTTAAGGCTTTATTAAAAACAATCCGAACGTAGCACCGAGGACTTACCATTAAAGGTTTTCATGCGTCTGTCGCAGGCAGATTTGAAAAGATTTCCACAATTGTGCTTGATGATGAAGACGGCGGGGGGAGAAATAGATCACCAAGGGCGGAATAATCTCGAAATATCTGCAAAGGCTTTATTTTTTTCTTGCTGATTAGGATGATTATACCCTCAGATAGCTTTGTTTTACCAAATTGCAGTTTGATGCACAAACCACTGTTTTTGTTAAGGAGTTCAAAGACTCCTTGGTTGGATGGAGAAAGAGAAAGGAGGAGGGATGGTGGGGGGGTTGGTACAAGGCAGCCGCAGCATTAACTCGCTCATGTCTATCTCTTCTCAAATGATGGTTTGTCTGGGAACTGGTTTCCAGCGTGTCTTCTCCACCTCCCTCCCAGTCTCCCCGACTCGTCCTTCTACCTCCGCCGTTCCCCCGGTTTTTCTGCCTCTCTTTCACGTTCCATTCACGGCAGGCGGGTGTGAATGTGAATTGAGCAGCAGATAAGAAGTGTGCTAATTATGCCTCTGAAAAGGGGCCTGTGAGAGCACTTATCTCTGGCTCTATCTCGTAATGGGCGCTTCCCGGGCAGCTGGTCCCCCCCCCCCCCCCCCCACTTCCCAGTCCTCATCGCCACGGCTACCGGCTCCTCCAGGCCGGTCGCCGCGCCGACACCCAGAAGTAGGACTTTCAAGCCCGGCAAACAGCGTTTTCCCTGATGTGAATCGAATTATTGAGGGATTTGAGACTGTTGTGCCAACAGTGGAGATTCAGAGCTGTGATCGGTGTCTAAAAGATGGCGGTGGTCGGAGACTCTTCGGGTCTTTTAGTCTGTTATTAACCTCACGTCTTCGCCAAATTATTATGGGAACTTTCTTTCTCAATTTTCTGACTTTTTGTGATTCAAAAGATTATTTTGGGGGAATCCCATTAATGATAATTCGTTGATTTACGAGGACAGACGTCTCAGACTGCTGCGGTTTCCTCTGTCTACAGACTATAATCAGACTATAATCAGACTATATTCAGACATATAAATATTCAGACTTAAAAAAGGGTTTGCTTTGCTGTGGAAAGAGCTTATAGAAGTGAGAGAAAGCCCAGGAAAGCTCAGGTTACCTCTCCATCCCTTAAAAGACACATCAGTTCTCAACTGAAAGGACGTTTGATTCCTGGAAAAGCTGTTTTATTTTGTTTTAAATTGTCAAATGTCATCACCAAATCTCAGAAAAGCAGAAAAGGGGGAGAAATAAAAAAAAAAAGGGGCACCAACCTCCCAACCCTGGCCGAGGCGTGTCGGTTCTGGGCTGGGGAGGCGGCCTGGATGCGGTTGCCGATGGCGATGGAGGATGGGCACGACTGGCACGGCGCCCACACGGGGTCCGGGGAAATAATCGCTGGGGGAGGGTGACGAATGGGCCTCATCTCTGGAGCTGGCAGCGTCCTGTCGGCGGGGCGTGCCGCTCACACTCTGCGTTAGCTTAGCATTAGCGTGTTAGCACTTATTTACAGAGGAGATGGGATCTAAAAAGAAAGGCAGAGCAGGAACCTGGAAGAAGCCACAGGCCGCTCTGGTCCCCCGGGTGGAAAAGCTGCAAACAGGAGTTTACTGATTGGTGCACGCTCCACTGAGTGTGTGCTAATAGCGTTTATAGGTGTGTGTGTGTGTGTGTGTGTGTGTGTGTGTGCACTTTGCATTAAATATAGGTTTATGTGCAGGGAGATTTAATGTGCAGAGCAGTGTTTGTGTACTCCGGTGTGTTTGGGAGGTTTCTGGAACACAGCCATTCTGTCCTCTCAGGGCTCATAACCACAGCAGGCCTCTGCCAGACCTTAACCGCCCCCCCCCACTCTCTCGCTCTCTCACAAATTCAATGTTGCATTTCAATCACTCATTTACTGCCACATATTCAGAGGAGTAACTACAGAGCAGCGAATGCAACCCGAGTCCTTTTACTTCATCAAATTAATGCTCGATACCCACCTCAAGTCTGAGAATGAGCTTCTTTTTCTCCTTTTTTTTCTTCTTCTCTTTAGTAACCTGTGCAGCATTTGCTGTTTTATGAAGGGATATATTGTATTTACTCAGATTAAAATCTGAACCATTATTGACGAACTGTTCCTGGGTGGCCTGAGCTGATGGAGTATGAGTTTAGCTTCGGGAGACAGCTAAAAATCTAACTGTACACAAGTTATATAAGATATACATGTATTTAGAAACCTTTCGGGACACAAAATACAAAAGTAACTCAGAAAATTGTAGCGAGGTATTACTACTGCATGCAACGACATGGAGAAAAAATTCACCGACGACCTTTGGTCTTCCAACGTGTTCAAAAACGACAAAGAAAACGGATTCAGTGGAAATCTTGCTGCCATAAAGCTTTCTGCGTTAATAACTGGCTAACTGCTCTATCACAGTGTTTCTCAACCACTAGTGTGCTGTTAGTGATGGTCAGGTGTAGAAAATCATCCTAGTTCACCTAACTGGTCTAAAAAGATTTTTTGATAAGGAATTAATTATCTGCAAATAATATTCCATTTCTGAGTGTGTGTGCTGTTCTAGTGACTGGTGGAGTAATCATGTAATAATTCCTTATGACTAGATTTTGTATATAATTTTGTATATTGAAGTGGACATGTTAAGAGCAATTTGAAAGAAGAAATATAAAATATGATAAAAATACATTTTTGTGTTTATTTGATTCCTATTCGAGACACTTAAGATAAGATAAAATAAGAATAACTATAGTGTTACTATAGGTAGATAAGATAAGAATAAGATAAGGATAACTATAGTGTTACTATAGGTAGATGAGATAAGAATAAAAT
>JABUIW010042018.1:0-12165 GCA_013363375.1 Menidia beryllina | reverse complement strand
TGTGCGTTTGTCTGTGCGTATATGTGTGCGTCTATGTGTGTGCGTATGCGTATGTGTGTGTCTGTGTGTGTGAGCCTTTTGTGTGTTGTTCCAGGTGTGAGGGGAGGAGCGATGGTGACGGGACGCCCTGCCAGAGGTGTCGTTGTTGCTACGGTAACGACACATCGCCGTGTTCTCGGGCCTGTGAAAAAAGTCCAACCCCCCCCCCCCCCGTCTGCGTCACGGCTTCGAGAACTTCTCCCTTCCTGATAGGTGGGACTCACCTCCCAACGTTAGCATCAGGGTTATTTGAACCTGGGTGAGAAAGGGGGGGGTTATAGTGGTTATATTCGAAAAGTGTGACGCACCCGAGGAAGAAGAAAACACTGACAATGAGAATCAGGACGACTGTTAACCCGATTCTTTAGCTGGAAACCTGAGATTAAACCAGAGTGGATCAAAAGTATAAAAATGACATTTATTGGGTCACAGTTAAGCATATCTGGGTTAAAGGTGCAACAGAGAGAGAAAAAGAGATGGAATAAGACAATCAGTTGATAGAATCTGGCTATTACTACTCACTTTAGCATAGCATGCTAACACATTATCTATGTACATTTATTGCTAGCCCGATTCTTTAGCTGGAAACCTGAGAATAAACCAGAGTGGATCAAAAGTATAAAAAAATTACATTTATTAGTTCACAGACACAACCAAGTCCTATTGGCCAGTTAGCTCGAACAGGCCAGGTCCTAATTCATGCAGAGGACAGGAATGTGCTAACAAATGGTGTGTGTGTGTGTGTGTGTGTGTGTTGACCTAAAGGTGGATCTAATGCAACAGAGAGAGAAAAAGAAATAGAATAAGACAATCAGTTGTTAGAATTTGGCTATAAATACTCATTTTAGCATTGTATGCTATCAGGCCACCTCTCTGTCTCATTTAAAACTCTTCTTAAGACCCACCTCTTTTCTTTGGCTTTTGACACCATGTGGAGCGTTGATTTTATGTAAATACATGCATATTTATACTTTTATTTTTTACTGTGTGCCTCATCTTTTCTTGCTGTACTTCTATTGTGTTATCTATTTATTCTGTATATCTTTTTGTGCAGCACTTTGAAAACCTTGTGTTTGTTGAAATCGTGCTTTGTGAAATAAAGTGAATTGGATTGGATCTTTGATATGCTCTGGTTTATTCTGTTGTTTCCAGCTATAGAACCAGGCTAGCAAGTCATGTACATAGATAATGTGTTAGCATACTATGCTAAAGTGAGTAGTAATAGCCAGATTCTATCAACTGATTGTATCATTCCATCTCTTTTTCTCTCTCTGTTGCACCTTTAACCGAGATATGCTTAACTGTGACCCAATAAATGTCATTTTTATACTTTTGATCCACTCTGGTTTATTCTCAGGTTTCAAACTAAAGAATCGGGCTAACAAGTCATGTACATAGATCATGTGTTAGCATACTATGCTAACGTGAGTAATTTTAGCCAAACATGAAGCTTCCTGTGTGGGTGTGAGTCCCCGTCTGCCCACTGGGACTTCCCTCTTCTGTCCAATCGGCTCCCAGAGCCCATCGTTGGGTTTCCCTTTGTCCTCCGTCCTCCTCCCTTTGTTTTCCCGTTCGTTCGTTTGTTGGCGCGGCGTCGTCACAGCTTCCGCTCAGCCAAATTCTGCTGTCAGCTCCCAGAGCAAACACTCGAACACGCCGGCTGGCTTTATTTATTTATTTATTACGTTTTATTATTAACACGGCCTTTTAGAAAGGATGTCAACGGCTTTTTTCTGTCTTTGAGTAGTTTCTTTTTCTTCTGTTGTTGTTGCAAATTGAAATGCAAAGGTTATATTATGTGGTTAATCTTACATTTCAGAATCAGAATCAGAAATACTTTAATAATCCCAGAGGGAAATTATTTTTGTTACAGGCTCCATAAGTAAAACAAAGGCATATACATATATACATGTCTGTACATATATACATATATATATATACAAAATTCCTCATATAATATAGCTAGATATATATACATAAAAAACTATATGTGTATATATAGGTCAAAATGAGAGAAAAACGTCTATTTTTGACTGAGAAAGAATAACTTAATTAGTCACATGTATTTGTTCTAATTGCATGCCATTTCTGAGCAAGTTGACGCTCGGAAACTTATATTTAGGTTACAATATATTATGTAGTTAATCTTACATTTAAGATAAAACGTCTATTTTTGACTGAGAAAGAATAACATAAGTAGTTACATGTATTTGTTCTAATTGGCTGCCATTGAAACAATATTTAAATCAACATCAAGTCTGAACTTAAGCTAGATGTATGTAAAATGTGCTTTCTATCTTTTTTATCTTAAAACAAATCTAAAAAATGGCTAAATGCAAATTAGATGAACAGTAAATTCTTATTTTTATAATATGAAATTATTGTTAATTTTTCATTCTTAAGTTCCAAGTTTTGTGGTCAGTTTGTATCTATTCAATAATGTTATTGTGAAAAATAATGTTATTCCGCAAAGAGTAATAACCTATTTTAGTTTTACTCAACATAACTAAGCTCAATGATTCAGTCAATTAATTAAGTTTAATTATTTTTCAGCAGCTAATAAGGTCTGAGTCAATCCCTTAGTCGTGTTAGATGGGGTTTTTCAAGGTTTTATCTTAGAGAAATCTAGTCTTTTGAAAACAAAAGCTTCATATTTGTATTGATTTCTGTCAGTGTTCTGGGAATGTTAGTGTAATCCGAGCTCTCTGATAGAAGGATTTCTCACATTTTGATTCTTTCTACCAGCTCCAGAGCCTCTCCCAGATGCTGCCGGTGGTTTTTATTATTCATGACTGCACAAACCCTTCATTCATTAGACGTCTCCCCTCGTCTCCCGCCGAGCTAAACCCAGAACCACATCCAACACTCACTGTGTTAAAGATGGAAGCTCGGTCTGTCTTTAAGGCCAGACAACCGGGCCACTGATGCTGATTACGGGGAAAGAACTCCAGTGTTTGCAGCAACTCTTTCTCTGCATTTTGGATCAGTGCTTTCATCTCAACTCAAAACTTAAGTCGGGTTCCCGATAGCGACCGGATTGGAAAACAAAAGCTTCTTTTTCAGAATCAGAATCAGAATCAAAAATACTTTAATAAATTATTTTTGTTACAAACTCCAGAAACAAAATTATATATATATATATATATATATATATAAATATATATATATATATACATATATAAACACATCAATGGCATTAATTTGTGATGGTCATTTTTGGGAAGCAGCACAGTGACAGCTGTAAGTTGTAGCGGCTGTCACAGAGGAGTTTCCTGTCCTGAACAGCAGCAGGGCATTATGGGAGTTGTAGTACGAGTCGTTAATGGTCTGTACAGTAGAATACCGGGGGCCAGCTCTCGGAGTCATCTGGTATTGTCTCGCGGGCCAAATATAATTACAACTGTCTCAGACCTTGAAGGAGGGGAAATAAATTTACCAGAGAGAATAAAATATAAAAGAAACAGAATAGAAAAGAAAATGATCATACATATACTGATTTCCCCAAAATGGCACCAGATCTGACAATTATGTGTAAACTTATTGACCAAAGATGGAAGCTCCATACAGTAACTGCGTTATTGGCCAGTTTCTTACCAACCCTAACCCTGACATGAACAGGCCAGGTCCTAATTAATGCAGATACCATTGAAATGTGGACACATATACAGACCTAAACACAAAGTTATGGTTCTATAAGGAATACAACAATCAGTAATTAGCATGGATCATGTGATAGCATGCTATGCTAAAGTGAGTAATCAAAGTTATATATAATTCTATAAGGAATACAACAATCAGTAATTAGCATAGATCACGTGATAGCATGCTATGCTAAAGTGAGTAATTAAAGTTATATACAATTCTATAAGGAATACAACAATAAGTAATTAGCATAGATCATTTGATAGCATGCTATGCTAAAGTGAGTAATTAAAGTTATATATAATTCTATAAGGAATACAACAATCAGTAATTAGCATAGATCACGTGATAGCATGCTATGCTAAAGTGAGTAATTAAAGTTATATATATTTCTATAAGGAACACAACAATCAGTAATTAACATAGATCATGTGATAGCATGCTATGCTAAAGTGAGTAATTAATTACCAGAGAGAATGAAATAGAAAAGAAATAAAATAGAAAAGAAATTGATCCTACGTATACTGATTTGACACCCCTGATCTGTGACTATGGCAGAAGTCCCAGTCCCGGCTTTCTTTCTGGGCCGGACTGAGATCAGGGCTCTGTTTTCTCCGGTCAGTCCATTTTCCGCTGCCTCTCTTTCATCTCCAGAGCAACCGTCCTCTATCCCACGGCCATTTGTGTCCACACTCAGATCGATATCCGCTCTCTTCCCTCCTCCCCCTCCATCCCTCCATCCCTCCTGCATCCAACGCCGTGTGCAGCTTCTTCTGCAGTTACCTAAGAAACCAAACGCTGGATTAAAAAAAAGGCTGAGGACCTGACAGCTAAAGAAACAGTCTCAGTTCCCTGGCTCCCAGAGGCCAGCTTCTGGGTCTCCTGCTGACCTCTGAAGACCAATAAAGAAGTCTTCTGGGTCTCCTGCTGACCTCTGAAGAACAATAAAGAAGTCTTCTGGGTCTCCTGCTGACCTCTGAAGACCAATAAAGAAGTCTTCTGGGTCTCCTACTGACCTCCGAAGACCAATAAAGAAGTCTTCTGGGTCTCCTACTGACCTCCGAAGAACAATAAAGAAGTCTTCTGGGTCTTCAGCAAGGTGCAGCTTCATTTCAGTTCCATGCTCCGAAAATCTGGAACAGTCTTCCTGTCACGTCTGGGGGAATGTCTGGTGTGTCGTCATGTCTTGATTACCTATTGTGTTCACCTGGGGTTCCCCTCCCTCATGTGTTTAAATAGTCCTCGTTTCCCATGTCCTGTGCCAGTGCGTTTGCGTCCTTTCGTCCGTCTTATTTCGTCTGTCTTTCGTCACCCCGACCTCACACCAGGTTTGCTTTTTTGCCAGTCTTGTTAATCTTTATTTTGTTACTTTGTCACAGTCATAGTTTTGCCTCAGTCTTGTTATTCTTTATTTTGTTACTTTGCCTTTGCTCACAGTTTTCCACAGCCTTGTTTTGTACCAGGTCTGGACATTCACTCACTCATGAGTGTTTTTTTGTTTCAGTAAACCTTGTTTTCCATCATCTCCGCACCTGAGTCCTCCCTCAATAACCCACCTACATGACAGACGACGAAAACAGACGATACCAGCAGGACGAAACCAGCAGGACAAAACGGACGAAAAGACGAAATAAGACGGACGAAAAGGACGCAAACGCACTCGCACAAGACAAGGGGAAACGAGGACTATTTAAACACATGAGGGAGGGGAACCCCAGGGGAACACAATAGGTGATCAACACATGACAACACACCAGACATTCCCCCAGACGTGACACGAACAGTGTTCCTGAAGACGTGAGACAGGCTTCAACTCTGACAGTGTTTAAACCCAGGTTGAAAATGCTTCTGTTTAACTGCGCCTATGGAAACTGAATGTATTTTGTCTGCACCCTTCACTTTTCATCTGTGAGTGACAAAAGCTTGTTTTTATGTTTATCAGAGATCCTCGTTGTCGGGGGCCGAAGGGAAATTAGATCGTCGTCTGGGACCGATCGATTAAAGCAACCAAAAATGTAAAACAAATCTGTAGCCGCCTATAGTAACACTATAGTTACTCTTATCTTATTCTTATCTTATCTTAAGTGTCTTGAATAGGAATCAAATAAACACAAAAATGTATTTTTATCATATTTTATATTACTTCTTTCAAATTGCTCTTAACATGTCCACTTCAATATACAAAATTAAATACAAAATCTAGTCATAAGGAATTATTACATGATTACTCCACCAGTCACTAGAACAGCACAGACACTCAAAAATGGAATATTATTTGCAGATAATTAATTCCTTATCAAAAAATCTCTTTAGACCAATTAGGTGAAATAGGATGATTTTCTACGGCACACCTGACCATCACTAACGGCACACTAGTGTACCGAGGACCAGGGGTTGAAAAACACTGGATTAAAGAAATCGGATCGTTGCCAGGGGCGATCAAACGTAAACAATCCTTGTTGCCAGGGGCCGAGGAAAAAGTATTTGTTTTGTGTGACGGGATCCCATCCGTGTTTGTGTTGACGATCGTCAGTTATTGTTGTTGTTGTTGTTGCTGTCGTTGTCCTTATTGTGTAGATCATTTTTCTGCTTATAAATTCTGTGTGAAGCACTTTGAATTGTCTTGTACATGAAATGTGCTGTAAAATAAACCTGCCTTGCCTTGCCTTCAGCTGGGTCTCCTGCTGACCTCTGAGGACCCGGCAGAAGTCTTCTGGGTCTTCAGCTCGGTTTCCTGTCTTCTATTAACCTCTGGGTGTCTCTTTTCCATCATCCTCCTCTCAGCCGGGAGGTGAAGGCTGCCTCTTTCACCTCGATTAAGTTGCACACCAGCAGAAAGCAGCTATTTTTACAGCGGGAGCAGGAAGAAATGCACAGCGTGCGTCAGTATTTTTATCCCCCTGCTGCACATTTAGACCTCAGGAATAGAAAACGCCGTCTATTTTCTGACAACACCGTCCTGTGTTTGCATGTTTCTGCTCTTTGTGATGCTTGATGAACATTAAAGAGCTATTTTCACCACCAAATAGTCACCACTGACTCCCTCCCATCTGGGGAAATTCAGTGGACATATGTGGGGCCTGTTTGTGGAAGCCTGCCTTTACCACTCACAGATTTTCCCACACTCAGATTTTTTAAAAATGTGGGTTTAGATTCTCCGTCATCTAGGTCAGAGAGAAGCCAGCTGGACTTCTTCTTCTTCTTCTTCTTCTTGGATCTTGAAGTCGATTCTCCTCTTCAGGTCTGATCTAGATGGTGGTTGACTGTCTCTGTGAGGAGGGTTTTCATTAGTAACATTATGGGCAATATGAACCTACTGAAAGTAAAAATAAGAATAAAAACCAGACGTGTTTGTGATCGTTTGAAACGGATTTCTGACTAGATTTCCATTTTGTGACACTAGGACAGTTTTTCTGGAAGCAGAACTGATTGATTGACTGGTTGGTTGGTTGGTTGGTTGGTTGGTTGGTTGGTTGGTTGGTTGGTTGGTTGGTTGGTTGGTTGGTTGGTTGGTAGGTTTATTGATAGATTGATTGATTGATGAGGGTGCAATCTAAAGTCTGATCTGAAAGGTTGATCTCGGTTTTCCTGGGTCTGGTCCCAAATGAAGATCAGTTTACAGCCAAAGGCAAAGGCAGGACAAGAGGAAACTAAGCAGATTCCAAAATAAGGACTGAAGGACTGAGTGAACATCGTCCATAATCGGACCGTACCAGAAACAGGGCTCTACTTTTCTGCCAGAGTTTGGCTCCTTTCTGAGGCCTCGGCCTCGCCAATTAATCCCTTTTCAGAGAGAAAAACGAGGCGGCGTCTCCTCCCAACTGGGAGTAAGTGACCAGAAAACGCCGGGCTCCACTCCACCAGCTCCAGTCTGGTTCAATGTTTCCCTTCGTCTGCAGAGAGCGAGTGATCAAACAGCCGGTGTTTGGGCGGGATTTTGTTCATGGAGACAAAACCCCGCTGAGACCTGATGCGAGTGCAAATTAACTCATTGACTGGCAGCCATTTTCAGAACAGAGAGTCCCATACTGCCAGAGTTTTTTAAGCATTTTGACTGATTTTTCTAGAGCCACAGAATAGTTTGTGCTACGACTATGTAAACACCGAACACACCAAAAGAAAGAGTAGACTCTCTTCTTTCATCAGGAAAAAAAACCGTGTTTCTACCTTATTCCGTTCTTCCTGGACATGCGTCTCACCGGCGACATGTTCTCTCATAGAACCGTTCCCTTTTTCTTATTTGCCTACAGTCTATGCTCATCTCCCATCAAAAGTGGCACTGCCCCCTAGAGGGTCAGTTTGTTACTACATACTCTGTCTAGAAGCCCATATTTACGGACAAGCTTTAGCAGATCGTCCCCCAGACACTCTCGCTGAAAAACAGAAAAGACCTCTATAGACGTCTTTGGCAGTCAACGGTTGTGTTTGAATTGACGTCTATAGACGTCTTTGGCAGCCAATGAGTTAAGGAGGGATTCTGCTGTTCCTTTTTTGCTCTGATGTGCAGCCGTGTTTGACTCTGTGCAGGTTTACAGTCGACCAAAGCTTCATCCTCCTCTCATGCTGCTTCATCTTTATCTTTATCTTTATTCCCTTTTGGATCCCCAGCCCTTTTTCTGTGTCTGCTCACCTTCTTATTCACACTTATTCTCGTGTAAATGATCCCTCTGGTTGTCGTACTGTATCGTTTAGGATTCTTTCCAGATGAATTATTCATATAGTGCTAACGGTGTTACAGAGTCTGTTCTGCTCTCCAGCAGCTTCTCTGTGTGATAATGAAGTGTGACTTCATGGCCGTTAGCTCAGAGATTTGAGAGCAAACAGAGTATGAAAAGCATCTGGTACCAACATACTGGACGGAAACATCTGGAGGGGCAGCAATGTGACCAAAGGGAAATGCAAGAAGCTGAACAGATGAGAAGAATTATCAATCAATCAGTCAATCACTTTATTTTGGTAAATTGTCCACATTAAACACAAGAAACAACTTTAAGAAACAAAATTGAGGGAGGAAGGTGATGATCTGACCATCCCCCAAAACCAGGAGTGACATATTTTCATAAAACTACTTGAATAAGAGTCAAATTCAGCTAAAAATATGAAGCGATCATGGATAATTAAGTCATTAATATCTGATTCAGCTCTTTATTATGTGGTAAATAACAATTTAATAACAGAAAAGGACTAATACTAATAATACTAATAATAACTAATAATATTTCCTGGATGTTCTTTTCAAATTTTGATATAATCCACAAAAAAAAAGTTCATTTAAAGACTTATTATAGCTCATATAAACTTTTCTAACTCTCTGCCACTGATAACAAACAGCAGGTGTTTTCACACATAAAAAAGCGACGAATGTCAGCAAAAAAAAACATTCTTTTTTTTCTGGTGTCAAAGAAAGACAGGGCAGCAAAATTACAGGTGCAGCAGCGTTTGTGTGGGACAGCTCTGTCAGCACCCAGCCTGACAAATCTAAAAGCAGTTAACCTGCAGCGGGCGGTGCTTCTCATTAACCTAACCCTTTAAAGCCCGATCCAAGAAAAACAGGAAGAATATTGGATTTTTTTAGTCTGAAGTCTTTCTTTGGCCCCTCAACAACATATGAAGAAAAAAGAAACAGAAATTATTTTGATCAAATTAGCGTGCAATAAGTCATAAATATATGTTGGTGTAGTCTTCTACTGGCTGTTATCAGGTATATCTGAATGTGAACAACAGGGGTTTGAGCAAAGCTTTTACCACTGAATGATGCAGAAAGTCTCAGATCCAAAAGAAACCGGATCAGATATGACACATTTGGCATTATAGGGCTAAATACCACGTCAGAAGTTGCAGAAACTAGCTTAAAAATAGCTTTGAAAAGCTACATTTAATGGCCGGTTTGAGTGCTGATCTACAGCCTTCAACCCAAAATAACCAAACCACCTTCTGACAAACATCTGGGAAAAGGCAGTTGGAGGGCTGTTTTCGTCATGTTATTCTGTAAAACAAGGAAATACATGCACTGTCTTCCCCTTTGTTTGTGGACGGTGTTCCTCATTCCCACCTCTACTGGGGGGGCTTTTGTTAAGGTGGATTGGGCTGATGGGATTCGAACCCGTGGTGCCTCTGTGCCATCACACCCAGAGCTCTGCAATAAGTCAAAAATGTATTTTGGTGTAGTCTTCTACTGGCTGTTATCAGGTATATCTGAATGTGTACAACAGGGGTTTGAGCAAAGCTTTTACCACTGAATGATGCAGAAAGTCTCAGATCCAAAAGAAACCGGATCAGATATGACACATTTGGCTTTATAGGGCTAAATACCACGTCAGAAGTTGCAGAAACTAGCTTCAAAAGGCTTTAAAAAGCTACATTTAATGGCCGATTTGAGTGCTGATCTACAGCCTTCTTTCCAAAATAACCAAACCACCAACTGACAAACAGCAGGGAAAAGGCAGTCTGGAGGGCTCTTTTCATCGTGTTATTCTGTAAAAGATGGAAAAACTTGGATTGGGCTGATGGGATTCGAACCCGTGGTGCCTCTGGGCTCTGCAGTTTCTGCAGGAAACTATCTGATAATGAATTCTTACTTCACTCCTTTGAGCTGATGCCTCTCCCCTCCACATCCTCTCTCCCCAACCCTTGCACCCCCCCCAAAGAAGAGACAATGTGTTTATGGACTGCTTACGCAGAAGGCTTCTCATTAGCCTAACCCTTCAAAGCCTGATCCAAGAAAAATAGGAAGAATATTGGATTTTATTTAGTCTGAAGTCTTTCTTTGGCCCCTCAACAACATATGAAGAAAAAAAACAGAAATTATTTTGATCAAATTAGCGTGCAATAAGTCAAAATATATGTTGGTGTAGTCTTCTACTGGCTGTTATCAGGTATATCTGAATGTGTACAACAGGGGTTTGAGCAAAGCTTTTACCACTGAATGATGCAGAAAGTCTCATATCCAAAAGACTTCAGAAAACGTATGAATCAAATAGGCTAAATTTGGCATTATAGGGCTAAATACCAGGTCAGAAGTTGCAGAAACTAGCTTAAAAAAGGCTTTGAAAAGCTACATTTAATGGCCGGTTTTAGTGCTGATCTACAGCCTTCAACCCAAAATAACCAAACCACCTTTTGTCAAATCCCAGAAATGCCTGATAAACATCTGGGAAAAGGCAGTCTGGAGGGCTGTTTTATTCTGTTAAAGAAAGGAAATACATGCACTGTCTTCCCCTTTGTTTGTGGACGGTGTTCCTCATTCCCACCTCTACTGGGGGGGCTTTTGTTAAGGTGGATTGGGCTGATGGGATTCGAACCCGTGGTGCCTCTGTGCCATCACACCCAGAGCTCTGCAATAAGTCAAAAATGTATGTTGGTGTAGTCTTCTACTGGCTGTTATCAGGTATATCTGAATGTGCACAACAGGGGTTTGAGCAAAGCTTTTACCACTGAATGATGCAGAAAGTCTCAGATCCAAAAGAAACCGGATCAGATATGACACATTTGGCATTATAGGGCTAAATACCACGTCAGAAGTTGCAGAAACTAGCTTAAAAAAGGCTTTGAAAAGCTACATTTAATGGCCGGTTTGAGTGCTGATCTACAGCCTTCGACACAAAATAACTAAACCAACCATCTGACAAACATCTGGGAAAAGGCAGTTGGAGGGCTGTTTTCGTCATGTTATTCTGTAAAACAAGGAAATACATGCACTGTCTTCCCCTTTGTCTGTGGATGGTGTTCTTCATTCCCACCTCTATTGGGCGCTTTTGTTAAGGTGGATTCGGCTGATGGGATCTGAGCTCTGCAGTTTCTGCAGGAAACTATCTGATAATGAATTCTTACTTCACTCCTTTGAGCTGATGCCTCTCCCCTCCACATCCTCTCTCCCCAACCCTTGCACCCCCCCAACAGCTCCACCTCCTCACCTCTCTCTTTGCATCCGTCTGTTCCCCTTTCATCTGTTATTTTTAACCCTCAGGCTTGCCTCACTCGTGACGCAGATGGACACGCAATGCGGACTCGGTAAACTAAGGAGGAGAAGAGGTCCGGGCTCCGGAGGCGCTGAGAGTCAGAACGACACTGATATGAAAGCGGAAACACCGATGGGGGGGGGTTATTAGGGAGACGAGGAGTGGGAGAGTTAGTTAGTTAGTTAGTTTTTCGAGGAGATGCGACGCCTGAGAGACGGACACAAAAGCCGCCGGCCCTCGTTTGGAAGACAATTAACAACTTAACTGTGTGTTAAATCTCCACTTAACCCTCTAATGCCAAACGTATCGTATTTAATTCATCCGGTTTCTGAAGTCTTTTGGATCTGAGACTTTCTGCATCATTCAGTGCAGCCAGTAGAAGACTACACCAACATATATTTTTGACTTATTGCACGCTAATTTGATCAAAATAATTTCTGTTTTTTTCTTCATATGTTGTTGAGGGGCCAAAGAAAGACTTCAGACTAAAAAAATCCAATATTCATCCTATTTTTCTTGGATCAGG
>JABUIW010041996.1:0-12439 GCA_013363375.1 Menidia beryllina | reverse complement strand
TACTGTGGATGAATACAGTTTTAATGCAACTTTTAGATCCAAATGAGATGGTTACGTCACTTAGCAACCGTTAAGACAGCCAGTAGCCACTTTCCTTACTGAGGAGTTGGTAGCAGTGGTGTGTGTGAGCGTGTGTGTCCGTTGGAACAGCTCTCTGTCAGTTATTCTGCTATGAAGAGTCAGTAAGTCTGGACCAAAGATGGCTCAAATCTCTGTGCTTTGCTGAAAACTGGAACTCAAGGTGTCCATGTTTTTACACCAACGGAGCAACGGGACTTTGCTGATTATAACAGAGTTTAATTTGTCTTGCTAAGAAAATAAATTGAACAACATTAGAGCATATTTAATGTCTGTCTTTTCAGGTTTTGGGGCTCAAGTCTCCTTGGTTGAGCTGCTTTCTGTTGGGCAGCTGGAAGGTGTCTCTTGACTTTGAAGGCTCTGTTTAAAAAAAAAATTAAACCCTTAATGCTGTGAGTTACAATGTGAGAAAGAGGATAAGTTTTCCTCCATCTTTCTGTAAAAATAATTTCAGTTAGTTAAAGATTGTGTACACACAGTTTAAAAAAAATCTAAAGGATTTCCCTGCATTTCTCCAGTCAGTTGGAAGCGGCACTTTGTACCAAAGTTCCGTACCGTAGGAGTCCATTACTCACTCAGAAATGACTGATGGAAGAAGGTTGAGTATAAAAAAAATTATAAAAAGGAGCTGATATACATGAAAATAGCTCAACACTTTGAAACCATTGTTAAAGTTGAATGGTGTCTGAAGATATGCTGAAGTAATAAACTTTGAAAGTGGTAAAATGTTTTAAAGGATTTGAGGGATTCTTCATTCAAAAATTTAAAAAAAGTTCAACATTTCATAAAGTTTAGAATATTTTAACACCAAAATAAACACATTAAATGTCCTG
Source organism: Menidia beryllina (assembly GCA_013363375.1). Classification (NCBI taxonomy): domain Eukaryota; kingdom Metazoa; phylum Chordata; class Actinopteri; order Atheriniformes; family Atherinopsidae; genus Menidia; species Menidia beryllina. The sequence continues at coordinate 11,528 of JABUIW010041996.1, read as the reverse complement.
AATGAGGCACAAATTTAAAGACCTTTCTTCCTGAAATGATGGTAAGAATAATGTACAGTATTCTCTCTATAGTGGGTTGGGGAATAGAGGGGGGGTTTGGCCCAGGGTGTCACGGAACGAGGGAGCATCTTGACCCACATGCATAGGGTCACTCAGGAGACCAGAGACCTTTAACAATATTTATTGTACGGTGTTCTGTGGTGGTGCCGGGAAGTGCGTTGTGAGAAGGAGGATCAGTCCAGATTTGATTGTTTTGCAATTCTACTCTACCTTGTGGCTGAACAGTGCGTCAACCAAGGAGTTTGCGAGGGACACAACTTGGGAACAGCTGAGACAACTTGGGGGGTGGGGTGGGGGGGGGGGGGTCGTGACAACATGGAAGATGACTGGATAATCTTAGAAGGATCCTGATTTTCAGGATCATATTTACAAGCACCGTTCAACAGCCGCTCAGAACACAATAAACTGGCCTGCGGTAGCTGTGGTAAGTCTGCAGGACAATTGGAGGAAGAAGGCTGGATGTGAAATGTAAATGTTGTCTACAAGGGGGTTGTTGTGTGTGGATCCTAGTGTAATCAGTTGTGTGTACCCCCTGGAGTGAAGCAGATCGTGTATGACTTTTCTATCTGTGGAGAGCAGGTCCTCATTAAAGTCCCCACAGATGACGACAGGCTGGAGGTTCATTTAATCTAAAGAGTCTAACAAATGCCTCATCTGGGGCAGAAACTTATCCAAGATATAATTTGGCGGCCTGTAATGTCACACTTGCACTGGCATACATCATGCAGAATCAAACACAGAATACACAAGAAGGACCTACCTTCAAAGACATCTGTAAGGCTCACTATCTTTGCCTTTGAGGTGATTAGAGCTGGTTCACTCAGCATAGTGTGTTCTGGGCAATGACGGCAGAAGGTCTCTGATGGGACCAAAGCAGACGGGAATGTCTTTGTGAGCACTGCCTCACGTGGAAGTGGAACTGGGATTTTTTTGTTTTTGAAGATGTCCTGAACCATCTCCACAAGAGTTTGGCCTGTTGGTGGATAATGTGCATCGCCCTTCTCCAGCTCTTCACCTTCCATTTCTGCACTGCACAGCATCTTTCCTTGGTCTGCCTCAACACATTTAGCCCTCCTAAAAAGTGACTGCTCAGTTTGAAATAGATGCCACTTGGCCACGTACTTATGACTGCAAGACTGCCGTGGCTTTGCACATGGACAGTGCCAAGTTATCTTTTTGCAGTCAAAGCTGACCATCACACGTCCAAGTCGTCTGTAGTACGTGATAGACGGCTCAAACACAGACATAAATCTCTTAGAAGGAGGGCCTGAGAAGTTAACTTTGCAGGAGAGCGGAGTGTCAGCCTCAATGGCAGCCTTTTGTCGTGCCAGACACTGCTCTTTCTTGTCCCGCCCAAACCATTTATCTGAGACCATCTGCTCTAGCACTTCCTCGGAAAGAGGAGAATCCAATTGTGACGCCGGAGGGCAATAGCAAATAGACTGGATATGTGGACATTCAAAAGATCTCAAATTGGAGCGTGCAGCACAATTCATATGAATTTTGCACACATCCAATTCACAGCATGTCATCTGCTTCCCCCCCCCCCATGTCCTCTTTATTACGTGAATGGGTGTGCTTGATGATGTAAATGACTTGGCAACAGCAAAAACACCATTGACAAAATCAATGCACTGGCAGCACAGGTGGTGTTGAGTGGTTATGTCAGGTTTCACTACAGTGTGGCGTCTCTGCAGGTGCACCCGTAAATTCCGGCTGTTCAACTTCAATCCACAGTGTGGACAAACCACTGACTCTGTGGCCTTGCAAATGGGCGATGGGGGGGGGGGGAGCAATGGCGCTCGCAGGGAGGACGAGCCAGGTGCTGCAGAGGCTGGGGAATCTGACAAGCTGGAAGGAGCTGGAGACTGTGGTGAGGCCCAAAGCACCGTTGAATGAGGCAAAGGGGCGGGGGGTGGAGCTGGAGACCCTGTTGAGGCTGAAAGCGCTGCTGAATGAGGCAAGGGAGCTGGAGACAGTTGCCCCTTCAAGTGAATCTCAAATTGGTCCTTCCGTATAATGGTGTTGATGCAGTGTGGGCATTGAAAATATGCAAACTTTCTGCACGGCTTACTGCATTTACAGATGGCAAATCCTGCAAAGAAAAAACCTAATGTTATACATACATCTGAAAGGCCAGCTATTCCAACATGTAGGAGATATTTCACCATAGTTGCCATAAACATACAAAATTCCATCCCTACAAACTATATGTAACTCTTGCCTACCTAGGTAGGCTCTGGTATCTAATAACTAATAAATCTTTCTAATATCAGGTCCGCTTATCTATTCTTAAGGGTCGTACAGGAGGACTGCGGTAGTGAATACTATTTACTGTATTAAGTTGCCTCTACCCACAATGACACACACACACACCAATCAAATTGTAGCAAAATATTATGTATTATAGGAAAAAAGTAATGTTAATGCATATCACTCCATATCAGTATGTATAAAAATAAAAAAAAGTTATGTCGTGCAAAACCAACTGAAATCTTGTGTATCAGAAATGTATAAGGAACATCAATACAGATTATATAAATTTGCTCTAAACAAGTGCAGCAACAATATGAAAGACCAATGCAGATTAAATAAATCTGTGCAGCTGCATAGAACAGACAGTATAACATGTAATATAACTTCAGACCATTAAAAACAATAACCCATGTTGGATCCAACAATCAAAGAAGGGAAAAAAACGTCCAAGGCCTTTAAATTGAGATCTCAATAAAAATGTATGTGGGAGGAAAAAAAAAGTTTAGTCCGGAAAATCAAAGATGCGTTCACGTGTGGGAAAAAACAAACAAAAATCCAGCTCTGTGTCCGGAATCCAATCCTACCACTCCCTTAGTAATCAATCAGCCCAGACATTTTTCTTTTTCTGATATGAATGATTTGTATTGTATCAGTTCATCTGCCAGGCTCATGTTCAAATCTGAAGGGTATGCTACAGCGAGTGAGTTAGCCTTTAAAGAGAGCTCGCTATTGGACATATTGTCAGGCATGAAAAGAACATCAAAGAGCTTGGTTAAGTGTGTGTATGCATTCAAACGGTGATCAAGACAGGACACGAGTTTGTCAATGACAACATTGAAAGTGTCGATCCCAAACGTATCCTTTCCTTTAAATGTTACACCTGGCTCTGCACTATCAGAAGTGCAGACATAACTCTGCACTTCTTTGTGCGCTGGAGGTAGTGCCTGTACTCTTGGGAGACAGCAGTGCTGACATGTAAAGCTGCCCCTTCAAACACCTCAAAATGATCTCTTTGTGCTGCCACAAAGTCCCGTAAAGACAAGAGAAGTTGTGTAGCTGTACAAATGTCAATATCATGCTTCTGCAACTGCAGGCTGGTGGCATGGAATCTCTGAAGTACTGTCCCAGAAGTGTGCCATGCAGGCCATCTCCAGTGGGTCCATTTAGTCACAGAGAGCAGAGGCTTCACTTCGAGTTTCACGTTTCTCCTCCATGTCTGTAGACATATCATTCAATGCCTCTCTCAGTTGTGCATAATATTTCCAAAGAGCCTTAGTCGACTCAGCCCGTGCGCTCCACCGAGTACCTGAAAGTCATTTCAGTGTAAGTTTTATACCAGTATGTAACGGACCCTCCAAAGATCAGACGTACACCAGAGGTTCAGCCACTCGATTTTATTGTCTGCCTGCATTCATGAAAATCAAAGTTAGTGAGACCAGGGCTTCCTTCTATTGACTGCAACTCCAGCCCGGGAAAATCTAGCTGCTCTCTTTGTTACAATGTATAGCGCGAAGAAAAAGGCAGACGATATACGGCGAGCAAACTGATATAATATAATGTAAGGAGAACGATCATTTATCTTCGAACACTTTACAACAACGTACCTACATTCATGAAAAACTAAATCAGTGAGACCAGGGCTTCCTTCTATTGACTGCAACTAAAATTCAACCGAAAAAGGAAATATAAATTCAAATTCTTTCATGACGCGCATCACTGTATGGTTACCACAGAAATATATTACAACTCATTTATAACACGTTTACATCATGTTCAATCATTACTTTTTCAGCAAATCATGTAATTTTTATTTACATACACTCGTATTCGAGCAATAATTTCTAATCACTGTGCGTTTATTCAATAAAATATTATTATATACCCGGAGCGCTACTAAACACTGCTTACCTCCAGCCCGGGAAAATCTAGCTGGAGGCACGGCAAGCGCCAGCGCCCAAATGCGCAAACGCAAAAAGCAGTCATGAAGGCCCATGGTCAACGAAGTGAATGCATTCCGTACACATTTAACATAGTTTCAAACAAATAACGGAAAAAAAAGGAAAATAAAGATTTTGGTAAGAATTCACTCTCTACAAAATGGAGCATGTATTTAAAATCCGTTACAAGTATCATAGAAAACCTTTCACCACCTGTGTGTAGATGATGCACAAAAAGTGTACATTGCCTGTACAAAGTAAAAAAAAACGTCCAGCTTCTTGGCTACTGTCAACAGCATTGACACCAACTAAATTCAGTGAATGTGCTGCACAGGGGATATAGCATCAAAGGATTTCTTCGGCCCAGGTTCTCCACTATAGCAACAACACACTCATCCAAACTTCCTTCATGCCAGAGTTTAAGACCGTTGCTCTCTCTTTACTCCAATTTATTTCACATCGCACTTGTTAGAGTTACTATAGTAAAACACAGGTCTAATTTTACAATTAACACATCACATCACAAGTGACACATTTGTTATTTGAAGTCTTGTCATTGACGACATGTCTGAGATCCATGCTGAGATCCGTGCAGTTACAATTATGACACTACATGTGGATTGAGCTAGAGTCCACCTCTTTTAAGCACACTGTAAAAAAAAATCTGTTGTTTTTCCAAAAAAAAAACTGGCAGCTGTGGTTGCCAGAATAATTCAGTAGAAAACACAGTGAACATGTAAACCGTTTTACTGACCAAACAGTCATTACTACAGTTTTAAGTTGTGAAATAAACAGATTTTACCACAGTTTTGCACAAATTTTAACTGTGATTTGAACAGGGTTATTTTGTTAATAAAACAGTTTTATCAAGTAATTTTAACCAACTTTTTCTGATGAATTATCATAATAATGCTGTTATTTTACACTTTTTTCCAGTGAGATTTACCCAGTTTTTGTTTGTTGTACAAAAACCTTTGAATAACAGATTAAAACTGTTAAAATTTCAATTTAAAACTTTTTTTTAATACTTTCTGAAAAACAGAAATTCGCTTTACATTTTTTTTCTTTTTACTAATAATTATATTTTTAAATATCTATAAGTATCAAATTTCAACAAACATTTCCCACCTAAAGGAAACTTTAAAACACAAGGAAGCCCAATATAAATTGTATCTATGATAATCTTAAAAAAATAAACATACTAACATGCCTTTTAAATATTTATTTTCAATGAAGTTCTTATTTGTCTTTTCTGAACATCATGAAGCACATGAAGCAAATGCACCTGCTGAATAGATATACATTTCTTCAACCTCTTTAACTTTAATCAGAAACAGTATGAGAACCAACTTTCACCCCCTTTTTTTGGAGGGGGGGCTTGAAGATTATAACATACAATAAATTTCTATTTCCAGTATACATTTTAATAATAATGTTTGTTTGCTTCAAAAGTTTTTCTTTTTTAGAAACAATTCTATTTTCAAATATCTATAAACATCACATTTCAACAAACATTTACCAGTTAAATGCAAATTTAAAACACAAGGAAGCCCAATATAAACTGTATCTATAATGATAATTCAAATTTTTTTAGAAACAAATAAAGAACTTTTTCGCATGATTTCAGACACCACAATCCTGACCATCTCCTTCCTCATTTTTGGACTTGGCCGTTTCCCTCTCTCTAATGCCTGCATCAGTTCTTCTGAGAACTTTTCCCATGGTATCTCAAAGGTGTCCACCCAGTCTGCTGCAGATGTCTCGTTGCTGCTGGAGGAGTTTGATGACACACTTAGCGGGGACAAAGACGGCTGTGATGGAGGAGTATCTGGTGATGCATTACTTGAGGACCTGCTGGTTTCAGGGGTCCGGCCTTCAAAAACACAAAAAAACAAATAAGTTATCAGAACGGAATATGAATATCAGTGTTTAATGGTTGATTTATGCTTTTCTTGAATCTTACTTACATCTGAATTTCCAAGCAGCAAGTGCCTTTCTGGCTTGAATTGGTCTTAATGCTGACAGCAAGTCTTCCTCAACAATGAACTGGAAGTCATCATACGTTTCTACTCCAATTGTCTTTTGAAGCTTCTGCAAGATCGGGCAACACTTCACTGATAGCGCTGCGTAAAAATGTTTGGTCAGCCATTTCTGGAATAAAATCAGACAAAATAATGGTAAAAAAACAAGATCACCGTAATATAACATGTATTAAACTATGTAAAAAATTAAAGAGACTCATACTTAGTGTCAAACAAAATATTGTGCCCGATTCACACTGTTTAGTCATGTACATCCTTAAATTTTTAGCCAAACTTCTCTCCCTGTTTTTTCTTTATTATTTTTGTTCACATCAACATATCTGTTATAAGTGGACTTTCCATCGTGGTATATAAAGATATTTTTATTTTGAAAACACACTGTGTTTCAGAGGAACAACTTGTTGTCCATTTACCTGATAAGAGGTCAAAGGGTAAAAGTCAACCAAGTCATTTATGTTAATACACAAAGTGCTTGAAGTCTGTTTTGTCACTGAATACAGATGATAATCAGGATGATAGACAGCTGTTTGTACATCCATAACACAATACACATCAGTTTCATTTTTAATCAGAATTAAAACCAGCTCTCCAAACTCCATATACTCATCATTCTTTGAAACCAAGAAATGCCCCTTTTTATACACTGTTCCCTTATCTTGTATCTCTGTGGAAATACTTGTGTCTTTTTCAGAAAATCCCAGGTATTATACTGCATGTTTTATTTCATCACTGTAGAGGCTTGAGTAAAAAACACAACTGTCCTTGACCAGCAGCAGTTGATTGCATCTAGGGCCAGCTGAGATGTAAGCCTGAAACATCTGGTGTCTTTCTGATAGTGTCAAGCATATGTTTTTAAAATTTTTGAAATGCCTTGCACATCTTTTAAAGTAGACATGTTTACTCTCAAAACGCATTGTCCACAACCTAATCAAAGGTCCAAATTTCAAAATTAGGGCTGGATAGTGCCGCAAGAAATGATGTTTTGGTTTAAGTGAAGTTTCAGGAAATAAAGATTTTCTTGATTCCAAATATTCTTGGATTAGTATTTCAAGAAAGGCAACCTGTGGCTAAGAAATTTGTTGTGCACAAATCAAATCCACAATGTCTTTGAGCTGGAGAGTTGTCTGCCAAACATCATCTTGTGGATTTTGTATCTTGTCACCAATAATCACTGGCAACAATCTCAGCAAGTTCCAGTTTTGAACAGCTTGACCTAAAATCCTGATTGCCTCAGAGTTGACAGGGCATGGCTTTGTGAGAGCATCTGATCCTTTGTACTTGAATTGCTTGATTCTACGGTTGAACTGGGAATATGTAAACCATTTCTTTGTTTTAACGAAATATTTCAAGTATAGTGCAAGATCATAGGATACGACACCCTCAAATAAGTCATGGCCTAAGCAAGGTGGAAGACCAGGTTGGCAAACATGAAAAGACTTTAGTGAGTTGAAGTCAGAGTTTACCTTGACACCTTTGATGTCTTGATTGCTTCCAATCTCTCGATGATGGACAGCCAAGTTGTAAGCTTCAGGGGTTCGCTGTGGACCACAAGCATTTGGATCATTAAGAAAGTCTTTTCTTGTGATTTCACAGTACCTACAAAAGTACTGAGAAGTACTAAGGTTTTCAGTAAACCCACCAATGCTGTGTGATCCTAAATTGTCACCAGCAATACAGAACAGTGCCCCTTTGACTGTTTCTTCACCTGCAATAATGCCATGTTCCTCTAAATCTCTCAAATCCATGAGAAGTTCAGAGCAAACCTTTGCAGTTCCAAACTGTTTGAAATCGTTCTCGGAACACAATGAAACTAGAGACATTGCCATGATGGGTTTGATGCTCTAGCCCACACGCAGAACACAATACAGGAAGCTCAGATTCAGGTGAAGGATGTTTATTGTGACAAGGGAAGGCGGTCCAGGGAGGGAGGGCTCTGGGAGCGGTCGGTGACTGGGCCGGTTGCAGGAACGGGCTTACTTGACTTTGAGAGTCCATGTTCGGAAACGGTGGGGAAGCCGGCGGGGGAAAACAGAGCGGCTCGGGTCCCACGGGTGTCAGAGGGGCGGTGATTGTCAGCCGAGGGGTTCCGGAGACGCTGGCGCTCGGATGGCTCGGGCAGCCTGGGGAGATCCAGCTCCTCTGGGCAAAGGAACCTGGCGGCAGGGAGCAGGAAGGTAAATCACTCAGAGGTTGTAACACTAGGAAACACAAGAGACTGGCTCAAGCGGCTCGGAGTTACCATTACTGGCTAACACTCAGGCGTCGAAGTTCTGGCAGTCCTCTCCTTAAATACTGCCGGGTGGGTCTTCTTAATTGGGATCTGGTGTGCTTGGTGATGTCAGGTGAGACCGGGGATGTGCAGCTGGCCGCCTCTAGTGGCGGAATGGTGAGTGGAAATAGTGCAATGCGGATCAGTGAACCCCGGACTGTGACAGACATGTGATCAGTGCTTGACCGCACGTGAGCAGGTAAGTTAGCCACAGATAGATAAATAGCAACAACTTTGTGTTTCTTCTTTGCTGAACCAAGGGGGTTAACAATTTCAAAGGCATCTTGGTAGAGAATAAGCTTCAGGCACCCAGGATTTTTAATGAAGAACTGGTTGCACTTGAAGTTTTGGCCATCACTTATGTCACAGAAAACATCCGGGTGTGAGTCATTGGACTGTTCCAACACTGAATTCTTCCATAAATCTGATTCTAAAAGTGCACTTAGTGTCTGTTTAATGGGTATGTAGTAAGAAAATCTCCGGGTCATATTTTCATCACTTCCTAAAGATACAGTATTTGCTTTGGTTGTGTGTATTTGAACATTTTTTTAAAAGTCTGAGTTCTTGAATATGTCAGTCGCCCATGATGACAAACAGAAAATAAATCTGAATCTCTCACACAATCACATATTTTAGAAACAGCATAATCTGCAAGACACATGTCATCTTTTAAAAGCGACTTTAGTTTAGTCAAAGTGTAATCCATTCCCAGCTCATGCACATTTTGCATCTCTTCAACGATGTTCTGTATTGTGGAAGCTGGAAGAAGCAGCTGTCCTTGAAGTTTCAGGTAGAAAAGACACAAGTTTCTGAGATAATCCTTGTTGAAATTTGGAGATAATTCGTGACTTTCATTAGTCAGAGCATCATTAAAGCTCTCAGAAGGCCCATCGTTTTCTGACAGACTAACGATCTTACTTGTAGTTTCCTTGTACAAAACATCAATGTCATCCACAGAAAAATCTCTATGTTTACGGGACATATGAGCTGTAAATGATGATTTGACGCTGAAAACTTTTTTGCAGGCTTTCACTGGACATGCTACAGGCCGCCCCTCCATTATATGCTCCTTTAAATGAGCAACGACTTCTTTCACAGTTTGGCTTTGGTGCCCACACAATGAAATGGTGCATTTCAATTTAGCAACAATGGCTTTGGCTGATTCGGGTTGTGAAGCCACGTTGTGAACTTGGTAAAAATGAGTTTTAAACGCTGCATATGTACAAAATGTCCGCTTACATTCTGTGCCGAGGCATTTGAATACACAACTGGGCTCGTTTCTGTGTACTCTGCAATGCAACACATAGCCCCTCAATGATTCTAGTGTTTTACAGCAAAACTTACATGTAATCATGTTTAAACAATTTCAACCTACCCAACAACTTACACGTGTTGCAGGTGTAGCAAAAAATTATTCTACTGCATATTGTTCCAAGAAGCAATATGACGCCTTAAAAACAAAATTTAATCTCCCAAGAAACACAAATTACCGTGCCTTTTACGTTTGAAGAAAATAAAGTTTAACTTACATTTGCTGAAAGCTGACGAGGTCCAAACAGCGTTCTTTTCTTTGTCGAGGTTTGAGCACAATTCAGCTTCTTCTGAGACGAGAACCGTTGTACACAGTAAAAATGGCGGTGGTGAATTAACACCCACAGTGTTAATTTTAACACCCACAAAGTGTCTATATGTGTCCAAGTCAGCTGGTGTTAAAGTAACACTTTTCAAAGTGTTAAAAGGTTAACACCTATTTTCTTGTTAAATTAACACCAGATATTGTTAATATTCAACAATACCGAGTGTCACATTAACATTACAACAGTGTTAGTGTTAAAATATAATATCAAAAGTAACACTAATGTAGTGTTAACCTCAAATATAATGTCGTGTTAAAAAGGTAAATAATTGACCCCACAAGGTGTCAATATCAACCAAATCCAGTGGTAAAAAAATATTCAAAACAATACACAGAAATGGAAACTTCAACTTTTATTAAACCCATTTCAGTGTTACAGACCTTCAATGCACAGCTCATACAAAACAGTAGCAGGGCACAATATACACAGTAAATATTGTAGTGTTAAAGTAACACTTAAAGAGTTAAATTTAACACCATTTCCAAGTGTATTTGGTCCCACTCTGAATTAGTGCTAAATTAACTCTTTCCAAAGTGTTTAGAATTTTAGAGTGAAATTAACTCTAAATAGTGTAAAGAATTAACACTGGCTTACACTGAATAGTGTAATTAAAATTTTACACCAAAGGTTAAATATCACTAAAGAGAGTTAATATTACTCTTGGTGGAGTTAATAAATAACTCTTGTATGGTGTCAAAACAATTCCTATTGAGTTCCTTTCCAGTTCAGAATAACACTGCATGTCGTTACTAAAAGTTAACACTGGAGAGTAAACAACTCTATTAAGTGTTGATATAACACACTACTGTGTTGGTTAATTTACTCCCTTGCAGTGAAAAATACATTCTTGTAGATGTAAAGTTTAACACTGCATAGTGTGAATGAAGTTAACACTTTCTGCAAATAAATTTTAGTGTTACCTTTACACCGGATCAAAATTTTTGGGGAGTCACCCTACATGCAAATAAAATATAAAAATCACAAGTTTCCACTAAATATTGAATTAAAGGACTTAAAAAAAAAACGGTCTCATCAAAAGTTATCAGAAGAATAAAATTTTTAAAACATTGACCTCAAGTCGGCATAAAATGGCAATAAGGAACAACATACAAAGAGGAATCTGTCGATCCATACTTGTTGTAGATCAAAAGGTCTAAAGTAAACCAGCTCGTCTATGTTCAACACCTTTAGAACCCTGTCTGGATGCACTCTGACCTTAAACGCATGGCAATGATTGTCAAAACATACAGTTTCCATTAGTTTGCCACAGATTACTACAGTGTCATCTTTCATAACAATCATTTTGATTTTACAAAATACAGGCATC
>JABUIW010041979.1:2549-13721 GCA_013363375.1 Menidia beryllina | reverse complement strand
GGGCAGCAGAAAGAGAAATGATCTACTGTAGTTATTGATTGCTCCTCCCACCAGTCATCTCCACCCCTCCAGTGCATCCCTGGCCTTTTTCCACAGTTTCCCCAGACGTATGTGACTCCATAGGACGGTGTTCCAGCAGCATGGGGATAACCGAGGCCCTGCTCCAGTCCCTCTCCTCCGTCTCCCTGCTGGAGTCTGTGGCCGCCCTGCTGCTCCTGTGTGTTATATCCTGCTCCGTATTCAGGTCCAGGCAGAAAAAGAAAAACAGGGAGCCCCCAGGACCGACTCCCCTCCCCGTGCTCGGAAACCTGCTGCAGCTCGACCTGAAGAGGCCCCACAACACTCTGTTGGAGGTGAGGGAGTCTAGGGTCAGGGTTAGTCTACACCTATTGTGCACACCTGGGGTTCCACTCCCTCGTGTGTTTAAATAGTCCTCGTTTTTTTTCTTTTTTTTTTAAAATTTATTTATTTATTTATTTATTTATTTATTTATTTATTTATTTATTTATTTATTTATTTATTTATTTATTTTATTTTTAAAAAAATTGTCCTCGTTTCCCATGTCCTGTGCCAGTGCGTTTTCGTAAGGTTTTGATTTTTGTCACAGCCATGCCATAGTTTTTTATTATTTACTTTTTTGCCATAGCCATGTTTTTGTCACAGCCTTGCCACAGTTTTGTTAATCTTTTCTTTTAGTACTTTTTTGCCATAGTCTTGCTTTGATACTTTGCCCACAGTCTCGTTACCTTTCATGCCTTTGCCATAGCCTTGTTTACTCTTCCTTTGATACTTTGCCACAGTTTTGTTGATCTTGCTTTGCTACTTTGTCCATAGTTTCCTCACAGACCTTGTTTTTGAACCATGTCTGCCATCCACTCCTTTTGAGTGTGTTTTTGTTCAAATAAACCCTTTTCACCAATCTCCGCGACTGAGTCCTCCCTGAGATCCACCCTCGTGACAACCTGGTTTCAGTTCTCAAGGAAATACGGACCCGTGTTCACCGTCTACTTCGGACCCAAGAAGGTGGTGGTCCTGGCCGGATACAAGGCGGTGAAGGATGCTCTGGTCAACCACGATGAGGTGTTTGGAGACAGAGATGTGCTTCATATTCTGCATGAAGTCAACCAAGGAAGCGGTAAGAAATCTATTGACATCCACATATACTGCGTCTATCTGTGTCTATATCCATATCTGACACATACAGTATGCACAATGATTAACTTCAGGGCTTTTGTGGTCCAACGGGGACTTGTGGAGAGAAATGCGGCGCTTCTCTTTGACCAACCTGAGAGACTTTGGGATGGGAAAGAAGGTGTGTGAGGACAAAATCATCGAGGAATGTCAGCACCTGACTGACGAAATCAAAAAATACAAAGGTGAGGTCGCTAGTTATTCAGTGTTTTGAAAATTTTTCCAAAAAACGTTTTAACCCTGTAATACCAAATGTATCATATTTGATTCATACGGTTTCTGAAGTGTTTTGCGCTTGAATCCTTATGCATAATTTAATGGTAAAAACTTTGCTCAAAACCCTATTGTACACAATCAGATACACCTGATAACAGGGGGCAGAAGACTACACAAAAAATAATCTTGACTTATCGCATAGTAATAAATTATTAATATAAAAAATGTATTTCTGTTTTTTTCTTTTTACATATTTTGTTAAAAGGCCAAATAAGGAATTCAAACCAAAAAAAGTAATTTTCTGTTTTTTTTGTTCTTGGATCAGGCTTTAAAGGGTTAAAAATGGGAGTAAAATGGAAATAACTGCTCCCTTTTGTTTCCTCTGGTCACAGGAGAAGCTTTTGATACGACAAGATTGATGAATTACGCCATCTCCAATATTATCTGCTCAATGATCTTCGGCAGCAGATCTGAATATGACGACGCGGAATTTTCTAATTTAGTGGATCGACTGAACACGACAGCTCAACTTTTGGGCTCCCGTTCGATGCAGGTACAGTTTCTCCCTTCTTTGAGAGTAAACATTACATTAAAACGTCTAAAAAAACATTAACCTGATTTGTTTTTGCAGCTGTAAATTGGAGAATACATTCGTCCCATATTCTATGGTTTGGTGACTTATAAATGTGTAATATTTAACAGGTGTACAACCTGTTTCCGTTCTGCAAGTGGATCTCCAGCAGGAGGCGCTATTGTCAGCTGAGTGCTGCCAATAGGAAGCAGGTCACAGCGTTCATCAGTCGTTTGAGAGAAACCCTCATCCCACAGATGTGCAGAGGCTTCGTGGACTCTTTTCTGCTCCGCAAGCAAAACCTGGAGGTCCGAAAATCTTTAATCTGTGAAAAGTGTGAAAGTCGTTAGCTGTAATTTAACAAAAAAAATCAGATGGAATGAACATAAAAAACATCTTTTAAGATGTTGACCTAAAGCCTGAAACATAGGCCTCCTAACAAAGTCCGCCTGTTTCATGCACACAGAATTTCTAGTTTAGGAAATCAGGATTTTTCTCGAAAAGTTTAGTATTTATTCCTTTTTTTTAAAAGGGCTGTAACTGCAGTAATCTGCCAAATGAGCCAGTCCATCTCCATTTAAGCAGAAAGTGTGAGACAGAGACCGGCACACTGACTTGTTTCCTCATTAAGTGTGTTTTTATGTTGTTAGCTTTAGCTTAGCAGCCTAAGAGTTTTGCATGGAGAATCTCCACCATGCTAACCTGGGTTCTCTTCAGGGTTTGCTTGTTTGTTTTGGATTATTTATCACTGACCTACTCCACTTGATGAAATACTTGAGGGACATTCTCCTAAAAATGATTAATCTAAGTTATTTGACTTCATAGAGTGAAGTCATTAGTCATTTGTTGTCATTTGTCGCACAAATGACAACAAAAATGTATATTTTAGTGTATAATAAGTTGAAGTTTTAGGCACATATTCAGGACACAGTGATTTGGGTCCAACTTTGAGTCACAGTGTATCAACTTTTTTCTTCCAGGAAGACTTAAATAAAGTTTAAACTCGCATCAAATCTTTGTGAGTTGAATATAACGTACAGGTCTGTGTTTATTTGTAGGAATCTGGGATAACCGACAGTCACTTCAGTGATAAAAACCTCCTGATGACGGTGTTGCATCTGTTTGCTGCTGGCACTGAGACCACCTCCACCACTCTGAGATGGGGGCTCCTGCTCATGGCCAAGTACCCCAAGATTCAGGGTAAAGAGTTTGACTTATTCTCCACCTGAACACACTAATAAACTGCCTTAGCTGCAACCAACCAAAATACTATTACCGATTCACTTTTTCTCCATTTGATTTGATGGGAGAACATAATAAAACCAGTGGAGTGAGAACTGGAGTGTGGATGAGGATTTATTCCAATTGCATGATAGAATTTAGATATAAATTTGCATAAAATCTAAAAAGTGATCAACAAATGCAATAAAAGCCTATTGTAAAAGCATCTGTGTATAAATATGCAAATGAATGACAATAATTATAGCTAAATATTAGCATAGAATTAATAAAAGTCAATCTTCTTATCATCACTGTTATGATGATTCTTGAAATTCTTTCTAAAATTAAACAATAGTATCAGTAAAAGAGAAAATTGAATTCATTTCCATTTTTCAAGAAAAATCAATTAATACAGCATAACATGATTTTTTTATTATTATATACTTGACTCTAAAATGGTGTAATAATGATTAGATTTATCATTATTTATGCTATGTTTATGATAATAATTATAGGTAAATAATGATAATTGTCATCTTTTAATTACTTGAAACAGATGAATGATAACTTTTCAAACTAAATTATCAAAAACTAGCAGGAGACAAAAAAAAATTGGAGACAATAAAAGAGGTGAAAGGGCATTTTAGCTGTTGCCGTATACATTATATGGCCAATAAGTGAAAATAAAATGCTTCAACAGTGTGTAACATCTTTATTTTTTATTAAAAAAATGGTGAGGAACTTGTTTGAATCGTCTCTTTTAAACATGCTGAGACTGTGAAGCCCCCCCCTGTGTCTCTGTGGTGCAGACCGGGTCCAGGAGGAGCTGGACCGGGTGGTGGGGGACCGGGTGGTGGGGGTCTCTGACCGGAAGAACCTGCCGCTGACCGACGCCGTGGTCCACGAGACGCAGAGGCTGGCCAGCATCCTCCCAGTGTCCCTCCCCCACAAAACCAGCCGCGACACAACCTTCCACGGACACTTCATCAGCAAGGTTTGGACCAGAGAAACAGCAGTTTCAGCCCCATCCCAGCAGAGGAAAACCTGAGACAGGCCTCTGGGTCAGGACAGTACAGATTATCATATTCCCACACCTGAACATCCCAGATATTTCATTTATTTATTATTTTTTAACCTTGTCCTGTTCAGCTTTATGGCAGCAGAACTGAAATCTGGGTACCAAAATAGCTTTGCCAAGGGAAGTTTTGTTAGTGAGAAGCCCCCCTTTATTACCCAAAACTGCTTTATTTATTAATTTGTTACCAAACGTACATATTTCTAATAACGCTGAACCTGACAGAGGGACAGGGAAGAAAGTGGAAGGAAAGAGATCCTTCAGACAGAAATAGAAAGAGGAACAAAAAGAAAAAAAAGGAAGGAAGGAAGAAGAAAGAAAGAATGAGAATCAGAAATAATCCCGGAGGGAAATTATTTTTGTTACTAACTCCCGAAATACAACAGCATATACATATATATATATATATATACACAACATTCTACACAAAATATAAATAAATATATGTGTATGTTACTATATTATATAAAAGAGAGATCTAAAATGTGATAATGATAACAAGACCACACAACTAGTTGCTATGTCTGAAAAAATGACTCTGTTTCTTGTGGGGAATCCGGATGGAGAACCTGTAGGAGATCCTGTAAAAGGACAAAAGGGAAGACAAAAAGAAAAAAACAAGAAACAAAAGCAACAACACTGGTAGCAGAACATTAGTGAACTTCTCAGAATTGATCAGAAACTGTACAGAAGCTTAAGGAGGCGTGGTCACTCTAAGAAATTATTCATGGGGTAAGTAGGAATAGCTCAAAATGAAGCCCTTTTTTAATTACATATAAACGTATAACAGGAGAAGCTTTTACATGTAAAATAATCAATGCAAATTGTTACATAATTTTTTTATGTTGAGTCAGCACATTATTTGTTTTATTTTATTCAATGCAGGTACCGTTTCTCCCTTCTTTGAGAATAAACATTACATTAAACCTTCTAGAAAAACATTAATCTGATTTGTTTTTTCAACTGAAAATGGGAGAATGCTTTTGTCCCACATTCCCCGGTCTGGTGACTTATAAATGTGTAATATTTAACAGGTGTACTGTACAACCTATTTCCATTTTGGAAACGCCCCCCAGGGCTCTGAACAGGGCAGAGAGGGCCCCTAGACCCGGTCCCCAAATGGCATTTTGAAGCCAGTAAACATTACATTAAACCTTCTAAAAAAACATTAACGTGATTTGCTTTTGCAACTGAAAATGGGAGAATGCTTTTGTCCCACATTCCACGGTTTGGTGACTTATAAATGTGTAACATTTAACAGGTGTACTGTACAACCTATTTCCATTTTGGAAACGCCCCCCGGGGCCAAGAGTCCGTCCATAAGTTTTATGTCCCCAGCAATTGTCTGCTAGTGTCCATTTTTATATTCCACTCCAGTGTTTCCAGTGGCTTCCTCCAGGTATTTGTAAAGAATTGTAAAGACTTCCATCAATGTAATGTCCAAGTCTAATCAGAGTCATAACATCAGAGATTAGTGATTTCCATAAAGAGATGGAGGGGGGTTCACTGCCCACCCATTTCACCATAATTAGCCTTCCTTGCTAACATTAAAAGTGACTGTATAACATGCTCATATTTTACTAGTAAGTTAGGAACATGTCCCAACAAACACATCAGTGGGTTTTCTGACACACTTTGACCAATAGCTGTACTGATTTTGGCACATACATTTTTCCAAAATGACTGACTAACAACACATTCCCAAAAACAGTCAAACCTAGTGCCCACAGAACTTTTACATTTCAGGCAATCTGGAGAAGTTCCCACATTGTACTTGCTAAAAATATAAGGAGAAATATATACATTATGCAAAATGTCCGAATGGCATTTTTAAGCCGTGTGTTGTCATCTCCTCAGGGAACCACGGTGTACCCTCTACTGACCTCGGTCCTCCACGACCCCGGCGAGTGGGAGAAACCCCACTCCTTCCACCCGCAGCACTTCCTGGACAAAGACGGAAACTTCACCAAGCCGGACGCCTTCATGCCGTTCTCTGCAGGTCTGTGAGGGCTCTGAGCTCAGCCTGCTCCTCTCTCTGCCTCCTGGAGCTTTCCTGGAGGTTTCTGCTGCAGGTTTCTGCCTGTTAAATGGAAGTTTTTCCTTGCCTGTGTCGCCTAGTGCTTGCTCATGGTGGGAATTGTTGGGTTTCTGTAGTTAACTTCAGAGTAGGGTCTGACCTGCTCTGTTTGGAAAGCGCTGTGAGACAACTGTTGTTGTGATGTGGCGCTATATAAATAAAATTGAATTGAATTGAATTTGAGCTCAGACTGCTCCTCTCTCTGCCTCCTGGAGCTCTCCTGGAGCTCACATTTCCCCTCTCACTGCCTCCTGGAGCTCAGCCTGCTCCTTTCTCTGCCTCAAGGAGCTCCTCTCTCCTCCTCCTGGAGCTCAGCCTGCTCCTCTCTCTGCCTCCTGGAGCTTTCCTGGAGGTTTCTGCTCGAGGTTTCTGCCTGTTAAAAGGAAGTTTTTCCTTGCCTGTGTCGCCTAGTGCTTGCTCATGGTGGGAATTGTTGGGTTTCTGTAATTAACTTCAGAGTAGGGTCTGACCTGCTCTGTTTGGAAAGCGCTGTGAGACAACTGTTGTTGTGATGTGGCGCTATATAAATAAAATTGAATTGAATTGGAGCTCAGACTGCCCCTCTCTCTGCCTCCTGCAGGTCGCAGGGCGTGCGTCGGGGAGAGTCTGGCCAGGATGGAGCTCTTCATCTTCTTCGGCTCCCTCCTGCAGCGCTTCCGTTTTTCCCCCCCCGCCGGGGTTTCGGAGGAGGAGCTGGACCTGACCCCGTTTCCGGGCATCACTCTGGGCCCCGCGGCTCATCAACTGCGCGCTGTTTCCCGCATGTGAGGAGCAGATTTAGAGTTTTAATCCAGCTCCGAATCCCTCAGAACTCAGCTTTCAAAGTGATTTGCAGCAGAATCCAGATTATTTTTGCTTGTCACACGGAAATAAAAACCTGATTGTGTTTTGATAAACACACACACAAGTCACGTCTTATCTCACGCACACTGTCTGATGTAATAAATAATCAATATCTGCACAGTACAGATGTTTCCCGTAATGATTTATGAGGTCCTGCTGTGGAATAAAGAAAACTCTTACAGCCAAAATAAGGTTGTTTCAGTGTCATTTAACCTTTTCAAACAGTAGAGAAGTCACTATAGAAAATAACCTGGAAGAAAAAGGGGAAAAAAAGCAAAGAAGTGAAAAAGAAACCTTGAAATTAGATTTTTGTATCTCATGACAGCTACACTGTTTATACACATCACATATAATATCCAGACTAGCATTTTTTTTTTTTTTGCTCCCTTTTGATTGGTCATTTTCTTGTATTTCTGTGTCCTAATATGCCGAGTTGTGGACACCTAGATTTATTTCTCTTCCATTTAAACTGTTTCTATCTGGCCTGAACAACCACTTAGTGTAATGAAATGGTCTCTAAACAATGGTGCAGACCTTCCTTCTCTTCTTTTCTTCATCCTTCCATTTTTTTCATTTCTGCATCATAAATCTTCACCAGATTCAAGATAGTAAAAACATAAACGGTTCACTTCCTCATTTTTTTTCAGAGCATATTGTGTCACATTGGTCCATACTGATGTTCAAACCTGTGAATTCATTCTGGACTGTTAAAAACACAGTTATAAACACACTTGTTTAAGTGTCAGTAGATCCATACAAAAATATGGTATTAAAGTTATGGATAAATAATTTAAATAATTTAAAATATATATTATTATAATTAGATATAATTTAAATGGTTTAATATTAAATTATTATCCATCCATCCATCCATTATTAAATTATTAATTAATAAAAATTTAAATAATTGAATATCTTCATTTATAATTATTTTAAAATATCTTTCTTCAATAATAATTTAGATAATTTCCCTCTGGGATTATTAAAGTATTTCTGACTGGTGTTTCTGTTGCTGGTACAGAGCTAACATGTTGTATGATTTCCAGAATTGTTGTGTGGAGTAAACACTCTCGGCCTGGAGGGGGCGCCACTGTTCCCCTGTTGATTCACATCAGTGTGCGGTTAGCAGGACTGTGATGCTGTTTTAAACAGGAAACCAGGCAGCACTGCTCTAAAGGCCCACGGCCCCCCAGGTCTGCAAAGCCTCCCCCCTCCAGCACCCAAAATCAGACGGGGGGGTCCCCATCATCCGGGTGCTGGAGCGGGATGTGCTCAAATAAAACAAGTAAACACTCTGAACAAACGGAGAAACAAAAAAAAAGAAATGATCAGCAGTCTGGAGAGTTTGTGGTCAAACAGCTTCTCTGTTTCTGTCGCTGTTTGCTGTTTAGGAAGAGAAGCAAACACCTAAAACCGATGAGGGAAAACTCCCTTTATCACTTTAATAGCTTCAGACATTACCTTTATTTCAATTATCATTGGTCACAACTTTGAACATCATCAATAACTTACTACAAGTTAAAAAAAAACTTAAACTGAGCTGAGCTTAAAGCTGAGAAGAAGAAAAACAAATTAAAAGTTATATGAAATTATACAAATCTATGCATATATATATTTACATATTTACATATATGTATATGTTTATTCATATATACTTGTAGAGGCATTTATATGTATGCAAAAACAATATAATAATTAATAAAATGTTCCATCTATGCAACAGAGAATAAAGGAACTATCTCTCTGGGTTTCAGGTTTCCTCAGTAAAATGCAAATGAGTGACACTTTTCAGGTCAAACTAAAATAGCTCAGCGGTGAGGCAACAGCGAGCAGACAGAGGAACCCGCCCCCCCCCCACCACCACATCCGAGACCCGGCCCCGTCTGAGAGACCGGCCCCCTTTCCACACTAGAACCATGAACCTGGGCTCAGGGAGCAACAACAACACCCCTCTGAGGATTTCTAAACTTAATGCTACACATTTTTCCCCATATGTCATGTACCCACCTGAATTTGTCAGATAAATAAACCAAAAACTCTTTAAAAGTAGGTGATCATGTATATCAGATGGCTGAGCTTGGGTCTGTCCTGGAGATTTTTTCTCTTTCGGTTCTTTGTTAACCCTTTAAAGCCTGATCCAAGAAAAATAGGAAGAAAATTGGATTTTTTTAGTCTGAAGTCTTTCTTTGCCCCCTCGACAACATATGAAGAAAAAAAAAGAGAAATTATATTTATGTGTATTTTGGTGTAGTCTTCTACTGGCTGTTATCAGGTATATCTGAATGTGTACAACAGGGGTTTGAGCAAAGCTTTTACCACTGAATGATGCAAAAAGTCTCAGATCCAAAAGACTTCAGAAACCGTATGAATCAAATATGATACATTTGGCATTATAGGGTTAAGGATACCTGGTAGTTAATTCCTTTAGGGAGAGTCTGGCAACTGTGGTTTTAGCACCAGCACTAACCCTAACCCTAACCCTAACCCTAACCCATCCACATGGGCACCCTTCCTGTCTCCTGAGAATAAGCATAACTTTTTTTCCTTTTGGAGATTCTCCTTGGGACTTCCTTAAGGACTGAGGTATAAATCAGAATCTCTTTGTTTGTTGCTGATATGAAAATTGGCCTTTTTACTTTCCTTTATCCACACTAAGTTATATAAGGGGACGTGCCTTTAACCTGAGTTTACAATGTGATCTGCATCTTTGAACGCTGTTGCCTTTGAATAAAATAAAATAAAATAAATATTGGACCAGATCAATCTTCTCTAATTATTAACTTAAAGAACTTTTTCCATAAGAGGTTTTGACTGTGTCCGGCCTCTCATCTGTTCTTCTGGACGGTGGAGTACAGGTCACAGGGGTCAGCGGGGGGGGCTTTAACGGTGCTGTACGTCACTGAATCCTCCTCCTGACGCTTCATTTCAACCTGGGGGGGGAAGAAAAGACACAACAGACCCACACACAGGAGGTTAGGCGGCCATCTTGAAACCTCCATATTTGGAGAATAACCAGAGAGAATAACCAGAGAGAATAACCAAAGAGAATAACCAAAGAGAATAACCAGAGAATAACCAGAGAGATTAACCAAAGATGGCGGCTTACGCGGTTGGCGGCCATCTTGTTGTAGTCGATGGAGGCGTAGGGAACGGCGTCGGCCGGGTCAGCCTGATCAGAAAAGCGGAGCATCAGCTCATATTCACTTTAGATTTTATCAAGACGACAACCAACAGGAAGGAGATAACATCTGAGGTCTTTTTGCAGAAAAATGAACCATTTTTTCCGATCAGTCTGAGGTTAGCTTACACCTCTTTCAAGCTGAGGACTGTTGCAACGACATTTTTTTTTTTTCTGTGTTCCTCTTTCTGATTCTCGTTCCTATTTTGGTCGCTATGAGAAAAAAGCAAGCCGTCTTTTAAGATTTCGCAACCCGGGATGGACTGAAACGTTGACTGTGGTCCAGAGCGGTCTGGGTCCACGTGTCGTGTGGGGAGAAGGGAGACACAGGTCTGAGGTCAAGGGTCCGATTAACGGATCAGCAGTGAATGCGGCGGCAGGCCTCTGCCGGGGTGCATTCAGGGTGTGTTGGAAAAAGTATGTCATGTCATTTCTGCTTTCTTTTTTTTTTCACATAGCTGCAATTCATGGTTTCCAATTGCTTCCTCTTTACTTTTTACACCTCTATTTATTCCTTCCTATGTATGCTCGTGCCTTCAGAGTCAAACACAGATCTCTTTAGTGTATTTTTTCTGAATAAACCCGTAAAATAAATAAGAACAATATTCATTATTTGTCTGTTTGGAGCATGTAAATGAGATTAAAAAGTGACACTGAGCATTAAAAACCTTCACAAATAGAAGAATGTGATTAAAAGTTAGCGTCTTTTCCCTCGTGTGAGGGACCTCACCGTGTCCTGACCGCCGTCTGGACCGGACTGGACCTCCGTAGGGTTTAAGATGATGTCCTGAACAGGAAAA
>JABUIW010041968.1:8587-31338 GCA_013363375.1 Menidia beryllina | reverse complement strand
ATAGATAGATAGATAGATAGATAGATAGATAGATAGATAGATAGATAGATAGATAGATAGATAGATAGATAGATAGATAGATAGATAGATAGATAGATAGATACTTTATTGATTCCAAGGGGGAAATTTAAGGTCCCAGCAGTTTAAGACATTACACACTAAATAGTACTAAACACTAAGTACTAAAAAGCACTAGAATACTAAATACTAATTAAATTAAAACAGTTGCCAGATGGACTATGCAGAGAGACTATGATGGAGGTCTGAGGAACATCTGGGAACATCTGGGAGGGACTGAGGTCCCTGAGGTTTTTTAGTTGCGAAATAAAGCTCTGAGATTACAACAGTCTGCTTTTGTTCAGGACCAGGGCGGGCGAGTCCGTCCACCTTAGAGTGACGGACTGTCATCTGAAAGGCATGTGTGAGTGAATCATGGGAAAAAACCCAACTCTGGTCATCACAAGTTTGAGAAACTGTGAGGATATCGGACAGATGTTCCTGAAGTAAAGCGATTCTAATATTAAAGATCTTTCTCACACTCCGGGGCTTCTGCAGCCTAATATCTAATCTTTCTGACCAAAAATAAAGATGTGTAAGTAAATACCTGTTGAATTCACACACAAGTTTAAAACTGAAGCAACTTTTATTTTAGGATACAGTAAACATGTTACAGGCCTTGGATCTCTAACAAAATAGAAGTAAAATCATATTCAACTTAATACAAATAATATATTAAAATGACAAAATAACTTAGGGTTCAATTGAACTTACCTTCAAAATTAACACCCCCCCTCAGTCTTGGGAACAATGGTGTCTTCCAAGGTTTCCTCCTCCAGATGGATTATAATTGGTGAAAGCTTTGCTCAAACCCCTGTTGTACACATTCAGATATACCTGATAACAGCCAGTAGAAGACTACACCAACATAGATTTTTGACTTATTGCACGCTAATTTGATCTAAATCATTTTTTTTTTTCTTCATGTGTTGTTGAGGGGCCAAAGAAAGACTTCAGACTTAAAAAAATTCAATATTCTTCCTATTTTTCTTGGATCAGGCTTTAAAGGGTTAAAGCTATTTTTGGGGGCTTTTAAATCTATTTTTGGGGGCTTTTTAAACAGTTTTTTGTGCCGTTTTGGGGGTCTTAATCCAAAAATGCCAAATGTGTCATATCTGATCCGGTTTCTTTTGGATCTGTCACTTTCTGCATCATTCAGTGGTAAAAGCTTTGCTCAAACCCCTGTTGTACACATTCAGATATACCTGATAACAGCCAGTAGAAGACTACACCAACATATATTTTTGACTTATTGCACGTTAATTTGATCAAATAATGTCTGTTTTTTTTTCTTCATATGTTGTTGAGGGGCCAAAGAAAGACTTCAGACTAAAAAAAATCCAATATTCTTCCTCTTTTTCTTGGATCAGGCTTTAAAGGGTTAATGGTGGTAGTTTAGGGTTAGTGTTTTTTTATGGTTATTGTCCAGGACTCTGTATCCCCCCTTTTCTTTTGTCATGTCCATCTCTGCCCAGTTTTCCTCTAAAGCAAAAAGTAGTCAGTAGAAGAACAACGCACCTCTGGAGCTTGACAAGACACGACAATTAACCCTATAATGCCAAATGAATCATATTTGATACGTACGGTTTGTGAAATGTTTTGCATCTGACTCCTTTTGCATAATTTAATGGTAAAACCTTTGCTCAAAATCCTATTGTACACAATCAGATACACCTGATAACAGGGGGCAGAAGACTACACAAAAAATAATCTTGACTTATCGCATAGTAATAAATTATTAATATTATAATTTTAGTTTAGTTTTTTGTTTTTACATATTTTGTTAAAAGGCCAAATAAAGACTTAAAACCCCAAAAAAGTAATTTTCTGTTCTGTTTTATTCTTGGATCAGGCTTTAAAGGGTTAAAGTCTTAAATGACCGACTGTCTTCTTTCTTGAATCTCTCTTCAGATCTTTGGTGCTGATGATGTGATCTGCACACGGATCTACAAACGGGAGTAAAAACGGAAACTTCCAGCAACAACCGACCTGCCGGAGTCCGGAGGAACTAACTTAGGCTCTCCATTTACCTGTTTCCACTCTATAACTCACAACTTAAACTAGACTTATTACTTTTTTGTACAAAGACATTTCTGTTTAGCACTCCAGTACATTCGATGTAGTTATGGTTTTTATTACATTTTATTGTTTTATGTAGTTATGGTTTTTATTTTATGTAGTTATGGTTTTTATTACATTTTGTTGTTTTATCTTGATGTATAATTGTGCACTTCTGTGAAGCACCTTGTGACCTTTGATGTCTGTGAAAGGTGCTATATAAATAAACTTTACTTACTTACTTACTTAAAAACAGCCTCAGTGCAACAACGTCCCCCAGTGGAGAACTTTTTTAAACTTCAAATCTCAGAATCGAAATGTTGAAATGCCAAGGAAAAAGAAGAAAGCACTCGGATGAATTTCTGTCTACTCAAAGAATGTTTTAATGCCAAACAACATACTAACACTCATGTACAACATTGTAAAAGTCAAGAGAAGTGACACAATAAACAAGGTACAAACGATGTGTGTATGTACAGTCAGCTCCGCCCACTTCCTGTGATATTCTACAATAAAACACAGTAAATATAAAAATAAAAACCCGAGTATTAAACTGTTCTAAAGATTGTCTGCAGCCGGTTGCGCTGCCTTCAGGAAAAACAGACCTTTTTTTTTTTTTAAACATACTGATATTTCTGCTATCGTCACTGTAATTATCAATGTTAAAGTTAATTAGTCTCAGTCACTGAGTTTGTGTCCTTTTGTTTTTACTTTTATTTTAACAACCAACTCAGTCTATTTTTAGAGCGATGGATCTCTGCCTTCCATCTAATCCTAAATACAATATAAAAACATGTCCAATTCCAAATTTATAAAACTGCAAAAAAGAAAAGGCAACAAAAAAACAAAACAATCTGTTTCCATACAACATTCATGTGTATTTCAGGAAGAAATACGAACCCACAGACTGAAGAAATTATTGCTCTTTCCTTTTCCCCCTCCAATTTAAAATCCTTAAACTGTACATCTGCGTTTGTCACAACACAGGCCGCTGAAAACGAAAACGTCTGGTGTGGAGAGTGGATACTTTTAAGACTTCAGGACTTAGAAAAACAGGCGGTGTGCTTTACTCTCAGAGGAGAAACTGCCGAGCTACATTCAACCATCTCCAAACGGCCTGTGTGCTGATGTCTGAGGGTGGAAATGCACAGAAAGGGATCCAATCACGTGGAAAAACCTGACGCTTTCCTACTAAACAAAGACTTGAATGGCGACACGTTGAACGGAGCATAAATAAAAAACAAAAGGGTGTCTAAATAACTTCCTTTGGTTAAAAAAAAAAGAAAGAAGAAAACAAGTTAAAAGTCGGCCTTCACTTCATAAAATTCTCTGCAATCTCAACGTTTGACATACGTTTGAACATACGCTACAGCTCGATAACACCCGATAAAGAAAGAAGAATCTAGATATTAACAACCTATTTACAAAGGGTTTGGGTATTTATAAATTATTGGACTCGACAAACAAAGTTGGCATAGCACTAACGATGGGCTTCTACCAAGCAGTTGCCAAAGGATGCTGAATACATTTTCATATATCTATAGAGCGAGTTTGCTCCTTTACCACCGACGGGAAATTCAAAGGCTGTACAAGTTTTACAGCTGGAAGCCACATTATCCACGAATCCATTACGAGTCCCACCTGTGTGAGGCTAACAGGTGCGTTTGTTACTTACAGAGAAAAGCTGAGGTCGTTTTTGTTTTCATCTTCAGTCCCAAAAAACAACAACAACAACAACAACAAACGGTTTTCCTCCTCGAAACGCCCAGTTTTAGTTTAAAACATCTGAAACAGGCCTTTTTCTCGGTTAAACCAAATGGTACTCACGCGTTTCTGTTTGGATTTTTTCCCCAAAAAGGCTATGATGCCTAGAAACTTCCCGGTTTGTGGCAGAAGTTGTAGAGAGATCAGTTCCTGAATCGCGTGGGGGGGAGGGGGTTTCCTCCTCGAAACGCCCAGTTTTAGCTTAAAACATCTGACCTAGGCCTTTCTCGGTTAAACCGAATGGTACTCACGCGTTTCCGTTTGGATGTTTTCCCTACGACGCTAAAAAACTTCCCAGTTTGTGGCAGAAGTTGTAGAGAGATCAGTTCCTGAATCGCGTGGGGGGGCGGGGGTTTCCTCCTCGAAACGCCCAGTTTTAGCTTAAAACATCTGACCTAGGCCTTTCTCGGTTAAACCGAATGGTACTCACACGTTTCTGTTTGGATGTTTTCCCCCAAAACTTCACAGTTTGTGGCAGAAGTTGTAGAGAGATCAGTTCCTGAATCAAATGTTTTCATTTGGATTTTTTCCCTACGACGCTTGAAAACCTCCCGGTTTGTGGCAGAAGTTGTGGAGAGATCAGTTCCTGAATCGCCCAGTTTCTCGAAACGCCGAGTTTTAGTTTAAAATATCTTACCCAGGCCTTTCTCGGTTAAACCGAATGGTACTCACGCGTTTCCATTTGGATGTTTTCCCCTAAACTGGTGGTTACGATGCTTGAAAACTTCCCGGTTTGTGGCAGAAGTTGTGGAGAAATCAGTTCCTGAATCACGCGTTTCCGTTTGGATGTTTTCCTCCAAACCGGTGGTTACGATACCTAGAAACCTCCCAGTTTGTGGCAGAAGTTGTAGAGAGATCAGTTCCTGAATCGCTTGGGGGGAAAACACAAAACCATCCCTGCTCTCTGAATCACGGGTGAAAGACTTTGGCAACTGAACCCAGTGAGGGGGCGCTTGGTTCCGGGTCCTGGGCCCCGGTCGGGGGGGGGGGCGGGGCTACTACAGCGTCCGGTACTGGACGCGGTACCTGTTGACGCTGAGGTGGTGCAGCTCCTCGGGGCAGCAGCTGGTGGAGCAGGACAGCAGCCCCTCCTGCTCCGCCCCCATCAGCCAGCGCTGGCTCGCCGCCGCCATCTCCCCGCTCACGTGTTCCCGCGCCCAGCCGTCCAGCCAGCGCTGGAAACGCCCGTGCAGACGCCGGTGCACCTGCGGGTGGGACTGGAGCACACAGGGAGGAGGGGGGGGGGGGGGGGGGGGGGGGGGGGGTCAGTTTATTTCTTTAATCAGGACAGTGCTCATTAATGAACAATCTTATACAGATTGTAAATGAGCCAGATTATAGCATAGTTGCTCATTTACATCTGTCGTCCCGAGGCAGGACGATAAAACAACACAAGATCACATAATACAATATCAAGATATGCTCTAATTAAATGAGACATTTTATACCTTATTTCAACAAGTTAAGCTAGTTCCCTGGTATCCTAATGTAATGTCTGTGACAAGCTTTGGTCAGAATCCCATAAGGATGAAGCCCAATAGCAGTTCAGTCCCCCTGCCAAAACAGCCCCGTTCAGAGCGCTCGCTTTGGAGTGCCTGTCTCTTTAAATGCAAATGAGACACAGTCAATCCGCCCACTTCTTCAGGGAGGTGTGCCCACGTCGGCACGCTAACGCTACCATGCTAACGCTATCATGCTAACGCTACCATACTAACGCTACCATGCTAACACTACCATGCTAATGCTACCATGCTAAAGCCACCATGCTAACGCTACCATGCTAACGCTTCCATGTTAATGCTACCATGCTAACGCCACCATGCTAACGCTCACGCTACCATGACATCTCCACAGATAGGGGAGTAAGCTGAGGGGGGGGGGCAACATGCAGGTGAAAGGTTGGAATATTATAATGAGCTAGAGCTAATGCTAATTATTGCAGTTTTACTCTGCTGACTTCTTCTGGCTCCGTTTTTGACTGAATTACAAACGTGTGGTCGGGTGTGCGCTCACCTGATGGGCTCTGGTGAGGGCCGTGTGTCTGTACATGTAGTCCTCGGACTTGCAGACGTAAACCATCTTGTAGGAGTTCAGCTTGAACATGCACTCCATCTTCTGCTGGCTGTTTCCGTCCCGCGCCGGGTCCGAGGAGCCCTTGCTGATCCGGTCCTGCTGCAGCTGCTCCCAGCCCCTCTGGCACTTTCTTATCCGTCTCAAATTCCTGAAAGCCCAAAAGAAATTCAAAAACTCTTGAGTTCGCGACCCCAGATATAAAAAGAAGACACCTCAATTTACACACACAAAAAAATAAAAGGAGTGCGCACCACATTTGAAAGGAAAGGTCTAGTTTAACTTTACCATTTAGATGGCTTTTTGACACTATGCAACTTTAAGGCATGTGGTCAGTCACAAAAAAAAAGGACAACAGGCATAACTTCAGAACTTTATAGTCAAGTTTGAGATAACTGTCCCTTTAAATGATTAATTTGAAACCCATGCATTTAAACTCACCAAGGAACAGGGATAATTGTTAGGGTGTCAAATCATTCATGGTATATGTAGATCTATAAGAGCAGCAGAGGCAGCCGTTGGAATATTTTCTAAATAATTGGCAAATTATTTTCCGACTGATCCCGATTTCTGTGCAGGTTATAACACAAATGCAATCATTCACCCCACCTGAATGAAAGTTTTAAATGTGTACTTACCACGGAGGGGTACAGGTGAGCGAGGACTGAAGCCATGAAGTTTTTTTGTTTGTTTGTTTGTTTTGTTTCATTCAGGGCTCCACTTAAAAGACATGGCAGTGAGGCCAATTTCAAGTTAAAGCTGTTGAAGAGAACATTTTCTACCAGGCCCGGGTACCAATTCGAAAAAACGTGAGCTTGGACGTGCACACACGTTCACCAACAATGCACTGAAAGGTTATGATCATGAGGATGAAGACCCAACACAACTGGAAAAAGAAACTGCTGGAATTTCACTGCCACTGGAGATTAATGCAATGAGCAGCCAATTCGTTTGAGCTCTCGTGCTGCTGTTCTCTCATAGATTTAATGGAAAAGGGGGGGAGGAAGGGAGGGGAAAGGGAGGGAAAAGATGTGATCGGGCCCGCTGATAAATCAGATACAGCAGATTTATGCAGTGGGTTAGGCAAGATAAAACTATGAGGTAATATATCTGCATAAAAAAGACTTCTGAAATGTTTATGGTAATGGACAGCCATCTCAATGACAACTAAATAAAAACAACAACAACATTCACTGGAGTCTGAAGAACACGCCTCGGCTCGGAGGCGTCGGGAAAGAAGCACACCGACATGTGAAAATACAATTTAGACAATCCTTTTATTTACACAGCCTACTCCTCTGTACAAGTGTTGCAGATAATGTGCTTGACCAAAGTTAAGAGGAAAAAACAAAAGCAACCTATGATCACTGGCCCCCCATCAATGCGATGGGGGGAAAAAAAAAATCCACCAACAACAAAAAGTAGCCACGGGTGCGCACCGTTTCCACTGAAAAATGACCATAAACATAAGACACAGAGTAATAATAGACTATAATAGACTTAAACAAGTGGACATTTAAACATTTAAAGTTGCAAACAGTGATTAAGTCACATACAGGACCTCTGATCTGAATACAATCATAAACAAAGGGCATGCCAAGGTACAAAATGGACACCATGACTTCCCACTCCTCATAAAGTCTCTCAGTTCCTACAAAAGATCTTCAAAAGCAACTGAAGGATAATCAATAAATAACAAAAAAGCTGGAACCCATTTGTTTTTGCATTCAGTGACCTTTGTTCCTTTGTTACACAATGGAAATCATTACTTAAATGCATTACAAAGTGAATAGTTTGACGCATAATTTCTTTTCGTCTGTTTGCAAGGAGGAAAATGCTCACAATCGAGCCAAAAAACACCTTAAAATAACCCTACTAATGATAAATAAAATTCCTATTAAAAAGGAACTGAATTGTAGAATGAATAAATTAGATTCTTTTTTAAAAAGATGATCATGTAAAGTGCTATCTTCCATGTGAGGCAGAGGTCTGTTGTGGTCCAGACACGCAAACACTTCACTCTGATCGTCTTGTATGTAAACTATTACCCGCATAAAACCTCTGAAATCTGTCTCACACCAATGTTCTCCAAGTCAGGATTTCGATAGAGCGCCGCTCTGTTTTTGTTGTTTGTTTTTTTTTGTCCCTCAAAATGAGTTGTATTTGGCAGCTGGTTTGGCTTCTCAACAGACAGTGGACTGGCCTCAGAACAGTTTAAAGTGTGCAGACAAGAGGGAGCCATGGCTGCAGTCTCACCTGGGAAGAAACACTGGCTTCTGGGCCAAATGCTCACGCAGCTCAGGGGAAGCAGAGTCTGAGTTCAGGTACCTCCCGACGTAGTCGGACCACTTCTGTGAAGCACAGGAGACACAAAGCTTTAGAAACACCCATGGACGTCACATGAAGCTGACTGGAATGTATCAGATTTGAAACAGAAATATTTAATTGATTCCAGTGTCCCAATAGAGATTTTTAAGAGCATTTAGGGTTGTCACGATACTAAAATTGTCAACTCGATACCGATACTCTGGAAAATATTTGACACTCGATACCATTTTCGATAACACAAGAATAAAAACAAAAACCCCCAAATTTAACTGAATTTTGACAGGTTAGTGTCTTTGTTTTCAAACTGACCTGTTACTGATGTTATGGTGGCCCACATTAATGACCCTAACCCTAACCCTGACCCTAACTCTAACCCTGACCCTAACCCTGACCCTAAACCTGACCCTAACCTTAATCCTAACCCTAACCCTAACCCTAACCCTAACCCTCCAGCCTTCATAATTGTGACAAATAAATATTTTTTGGTTAAACTTGTTTGGACTTATTGTCCAAACCTATTTAACACACACTATTTGAACATAATATTATGGATAGAGTTTAATTCAGTGTTTGCAAGATTAATTTAACTATTTTTGAATTAATGTCTATATTGCCATGAAGCAATTAGGCTTTTCTTGCCTGGGATCTTCCTATTGGTGACCTAATCAAAATGGCCGACTTGGATGTGGGGGAGTTGGATATCCATCCCTGGCTTCCTGCAGTCTGATTAATGTTGGCGTGTTGTTATTAGCCATTAGCCGCAGCTAGCAATTCAAGGCTAACGTCACGTTAACAATCATAAACAACGTAAATAAATAAATAAATCAGAGAGAAGGGGGGGGGTCATTTGAAAATGAGTATCGTATCTTACAACCTTTTAGTATCTATACTTTTTTGAGTATCAATACTTTTGACAACCCTAGGAGCAATAATATAATTCTAATGCAGAGGACACCACAGAACAACACGCTCACATTTTTTAAACTAGAGGCTGAGGATATTCCCCCTGTACCCACCCAAGTCCATTCAGGGTGGATGAAACATGTCCTCCAACGAACCGGAGCAACAGTATCTGGACTCTTACCTCGGCGTCTGCTGGCTCATCCGAGTTCTCCTCTTCTGTGTCCAGCAGCTCCACAGCCACGCTGACCGATCCCCGGCTCTTTACAAACATCACCTGGAACAAAAACACAGAACAAGTCAGAACACCATGGATCAACACGGTAGGGACGTCCCCATCCAGCTTTTTCCAATCCGATCCCGGCCTATCAGAGCATGTATTAAAGTTTAAAGTTATTTATCTACTGACTTAGTTGTCAGACTCATGTTGAACAGGGATTTACTCTGATAACAACTTAATGGTTAGGACACAGACCTGTGGGTTAGAGATGTTAATGCTAATGCTCGTATGGGATCAGACTTTAAATAAAAACTGGATCTGGATCTGCATTTTCTCCTGCCGGCCGACACACAGTTTCTTGAGAATATCGGCGGCCGATCGGACCCAGATATCAGATCGGGACCAGCCTAGTCCAGGCCTCTTAAAATTCCTGATCCAACCCTCCTTAAAACCTTCTGAAAGTCCTGGTCGAGGCCTCTTAAAAGTCCCGGTCCATACTAAGGATGTCCCGATCCAGCTTTTTCACTTCCAATCCGATGTCGGCCTATCAGAGCATGTGTTAAAGTTTAAAGGTATTTATCTACTTACTAAGTTGTCAGACTCATGTTGAACAGGGATTTAATCTGATAACAACTTAATGGTTAGGACACAGACCTGTGGGTTACAGATGCTAATGCTAATGCTCTGATAACAACTCAATGGTTAGGACAGAGACCTGTGGGTTACAGATGCTAATGCTAATGAACTGATAACAACTTAATGGTTAGGACACAGACCTGCGGGCAGTGTTGGGGAGTAACGGATTACATGTAACGACGTTACGTAATTTAATTACAAAAAAAGAGTAACTGTAATTCGTTACAGTTACAATGAGAATTCAGTAATTCAGTAATTCAGTTACAGTTACTTCCAAAAATATTAAGAATTACAAATTTAGTTACACTTTTTTAAAAATATAAAGAAAAACCTTTGCAAAATATGCAACTCACTGATAGACGAAGCGTATTGATTTACTAATATTTGACTGTTTGGTGTTGATGCATGACAAACGTTTACCGATGTCTATGACCTAGCCTAGCCTAGCCTAGCCTACCCAACTGTAGGTGACCAGACGTCCTCTTTTTCCCGGACATGTCCTACATTTCAGACTAGGGTTGTCAAAAGTATCGATACTTTAAAAAGTATAGATACTAAAATGTTGTATCCGGATACGACTGACTTGTCTCCGATTTATTTATGTATTTATTTACGTCGTTTATGATAACAAGACGTTAGCCTTGAACTGCTAGCTGCGGCCAACAGCTAACTCATTGGCTGCCAAAGACGTCTATAGAGGTCTTTTATGTTTTTCAATGCGAGTGGCTTGGGGGACGATCGGCGAAAGTTTTTCCGTAAATATGGGCTTCTAGACAGAGTATGTAGTAACAAATTGAGCCTCTAGGGGGCAGTGCCACTTTTGATGGGAGATTAGCATAGATTGTAAGCAAATAAAAACAAACGCAATGGTTCGCTATGAGAGAAATGGCGCCGGTGAGACGCACGTCGAAGAAGAACGGAATAAGGTAGAAACACATTTTTTTTCCTGATGAAAGAAGAGAGTCTACTCTTTCTTTTGGTGTGTTCGGTGTTTACATAGTCATAGCACAAACTATTCTGTGGCTCTAGAAAAATCAGTCAAAATTCTCAAAAAACTCTGGCAGTATGGGACTCTGTTCTGAAAATGGCTGCCAGTCAATGAGTTAATAATAACATGCTAAAATTAATCATGGGTCAATACTCATTAAAGCCTTAAAGTAATCAAAAAGTAATCAAAAGTAATTAGTTACATTACTTTTTAAAAGTAATCGAAAAAGTTACACTACAATTAAATTTTAAACAAGGTAACTTGTAACTGTAACGGATTACATTTTTAAAGTAACTTACCCAACTCTGCCTGCGGGTTACAGATGCTAATGCTAATGCTAATGAACTGATAACAACTTAATGGTTAGGACACAGACCTGTGGGTCACAGATGCTAATGCTAATGTGGGAAAAAAAACTGGATCTGGAGTCTGGATCGGCATTTTCCTTGTTTTCCTTGTTTTCTTCTCTTTAAATGTGTCTTTTGGTACCTTGAAGCAGTTCTCATCAGACATGATCTGCTCCGCCCTGCGCTGGTAGGCCCCCTCGGCAGCGGTCCTGGAGCTCTGGGTGGACAGGGCGCCCCCCGTGGCTTTACTGGCCCCCTCGCTCAGGTACGTGTCCATCACACGTGCACACACATCGTCAGTAACCAGGTGCTGGAGCTGTGGAGGGAAGGGGGTTCAGAGAAGGGCAGACGTGTCCAAATCACCACAGATTAAGGCAGGGGTCGGGAACCTATGGCTCGCGAGCCAGGTGTGGCTCTTTTGATGATTGCATCTGGCTCGCAGATAAAACAAAATATTCTCACTTGTATACAAATACAAGCTACGAATATCCATCCATCGATTTTTCACTGCTCATGTCCTGTTCAGGAGCAATTGTCCATTATTTTAATTGGATGATACTGGACTACGTTGGCCGTTGCAGCGTGAAACAGGTAAACGCCCCCTTTTGAATCAGTCATTAGCTCAGTCATTAGCTCAAAGCTAACCCTTCGAGGAGGAAGATGGCAAAAAAAAAAAAGATGACGAGTATCGTACATTTCAGGACGAATGGACTGAAGGATTCGCCTTTGTAAAGAGAGAACAAATTCTGCGGTGTGTCTAATTTGCAATGACAAAATTGCATCGATGAAACGGTCGAATGTAAAGCGGCACTTCGACACGAGTACTATAACATTATTCAAAAGAATTCACTGACATTTAGTTGAATTCACTTTTAAAATATATTATATGGCTCTCACTGAAATAAATTTCCAAATTTTTTGCTCTCATGGCTCTCTTAGTCAAAAAGGTTCCCGACCCCTGGATTAAGGTTTCAGATGAGAAAATACTTTTTGTTTTCAAAGCAAACGAGAGACAGATCCACTTAGTGACCTGAGAACTAAAATGTTTTTTGAATAAGAATGCTTGAACCTGAACCGAACTGCACATTAAACCGAAATGAAAAGCTCAACAGAGTTTTACCCTCTCATCTATCCAACAGAATAATCTGAGGCTGACCTGCCGGACGATGCTCTGTATTAACTTGTCCATGGTGAAGGCAACGTAGGAATGGATGGTGAACATTTCCCTCAGCGAGTCCTCGTACTGAGCCGGCTCCATGTTCCCATCCAAAAGGTTTCGCACCATTTCCAGAAACACAGAGTAGTAGTCCTCCACATCGACATCCACTGGAGACAGAAAACAGCATGTTTAGGAACAGTGTGAGCATATCTCACATCTTCAAAAGTCAAAGAGAACCTTCATTAATATCTACTTAATCTAATGAGGCTGTAGGACTTGACTGGATCTGATAATATTCACATTTTATTTATTATATCACATAATTTTCTTATTATATGTCTAATTTATCTAACTTATGTCTATGTCTGCACGGGAGAGCAAGAAACGAAATTTCAATTCCTTGTATGATCAACGCATGTAAAGGAATTGACAATAAAGCCTACTTGACTTGACTACTTGTAAAAGACAAAATCTAAAAGAGAAGAAGTTTCAAAAGGAGAACTAGCAAAGAGAGTTTAAAGACTTGAGCGAATATTCAGCTAAATGTCAAACTCACTTGGCTCCTTCATCTTCAACTGGATGGCTGGATTTTCATTTTTCTCTCTTTTAAGCCCCAGGACTTCTCTCTCCCATTCCCGTTCACGGGTGTCCTCTTCGATCTGCTTCTCCGCCTGCCCGTAAATCCGCAGCAGACGAGAGCAGAGGATGTGGTGGAGACGCAGGAACACATACCAGTAGTTGTTCAGGAAGAACAGGTTATAGGCATCGTCTGTTCCCCGCAGCTTCTGCGCTGCCGTGTTGTTAAACAGGAGTTTGGACTTTGAGGGGCTGCTGCCCGGGAGTCCGTTGTGCTTCTTGACGCCATCTTGATTCCCCTCCATGTCTTCTTCTTCCTCCTCCTCCTCTTCCTCCTCCTCCTCCAGGTCAGAGAGCTCGCCGCGTCGGGAAAACAGGAGGTCCGGGATGAAGTGGTGGATTATCTGCTTGATCTTGAACTTGTCCTCTTTCTGGATGCCCACTTGTCTCTTGACGTGATGGATGATGAGGGCGGCGGCGTCCTCCAGGATCTGGCTGTCCTCATAGGCCAGAGTCATGTGGGGACCACTAGGTGGTGGAGTAACGTTTTCCTCTGAGGCCCTCTCCTGGCGCTACAAGAACAAAGATAGTTTAGAATTTCGAGAACCATTATTTACCGTTAACAGAATAGTGCACGTTTCCAGTATAAGCTAGGCTGGTCCCGACCTGATTTTTGCAAAAAAATACGTATTTTTCTGGAGTTCTCAGGAGAAAACACTGATCCAGACTCCAGATCCAGTTTTTTTTAAAGTCCGATCCCACACGAGCATTAGCATTAGCATCTCTTAACCCACAGGTCTGTGTCCTAACCATTAAGTTGCTATCAGAGTAAATCCCTGTTCAACATATTTTCTGGTCTCTCGTTGCACATTTCAATTGTTCATTTGAACATTCACACCTGTATACATACTTCTGATATTTGTAATTCAATATTTAATATTGTATCTTTGAGTCTTATATCCATATTTCTACTCTCAGATCTATATTTCTAAAGATTGTACTTTTTAGTTTTATATTTTCTGTTCTATATTTTTATTTCTACATTGTATTTAATTGCTTCTCATAGAAGTGTTGTGTTGTGCACCAAACACCAAGGCAAATTCCTTGTAAGTCAAAAACCTACTTGGCAATAAACCTTATTCTGATTCTGAACATGAGTCTGACAACTAAGTAAGTAGATAAATAACTTTAAACTTTAACACATGCTCTGATAGGCCGTGATCGGATCGGAAGGGAAAAAAGCTGGATAGGGACACCCCTAGTATAAGCCTTCCCCACTATAAATGAATGTTATAATACTTGTCGGTTCTAAACCAAGAACAAGCTGCCTTACGTCATCGTAGAGGATCTCAATCTCGTTGAGCAGAGTCTTGGAGCGCAGCATTTTGGTGTCATTCTGCTTGAAGTTAATGCCTTGATGGTCCAGCGACTTCAGGTAATACTTTTCATTCTGCTCCCGCCAGATTTTGTTGAAGCCCCTCTGGGCTTCTCTCCACTCCTCCTCCTTCATTTTTAACCTGAAAACGCAGAGAAGAATTATTTCAAGCCTTTGAGTAATGATAAATAAAAAAAGAAAATGAGGAAAACTGCTGATTGGGGCTTGGGATGGGACGGTTTCTGAAAACCGTCTGAACCGTTCGGTTCGACTCCCTCGGTTCGCGTGTGTTGCATTCGGTTCATGCTGCTCCTTTTTCTCAGAGGGAAGCGTTTACACTCCAGACCAGAAGGGGGCGCTACTGCGCCCAAAGCCAACCACCAAAAGGAAACAAGAAGAAGAAGCGAAGCAGCGTAGCCGATAAAAATCCGACGCGCCAGCAGCAGTTTCTAGGTCTGCTGTATGGGACCACTTTGCATTTAGAGGGAAGCACATGTTGGAATTAGCACTGTTTCCTCTCTTGCAATGCCAGAATCTCACCTACTTTTAACCTAAGACTGTCACAATAATGTATCAAATGTCAGACTGCTTTTTTCTTTCAGTTTTAACCTGACTATACAAGACATAATAGATTTTCCTAACAATCAACACATACCGAACCGAACCGAAAACCGTGACCACGAAACCGTGAGTCGAACCAGCCGTGGATTTTGTGAACCGTCCCACCCCTAATTGGGGCTGATAGGGGCTACCTTTTCAGCACAATGGGGACAGACACCGCGGGGTTTCTCTTGAGCCCGTCGATGATGTCGTGGGCTTTGTCTCCGTATATCCTCTGGATGGCTTTGCGGTGGATGACCTCTGAGGAGCCGCCCATCGTGTTGTCCAGCCTGAAGCGCACCTGCTCCTCCGCGGACATCCGAGACAGCCTCCTCTGCACAGTTTCCAGGACTCGGATGGTGGCCAGGTTGGTTTCCAACACAACATCCAGCTACAACACAGTCAGTAAAGAGGAAGGACCAATCAGATTATCTGAGTTTGAGGTAGGGTTGTCACGATACTAAAATTTTCAACTGGATTCTGATACTCAGGAAAATACTCGATACCATTTTCGATACCATAAGGATAAAAACAAAGACCCCAAAATTTAACTGAATTTTGACAGGTTAGTGTCTTTCATTTTAAACTGACTTGTTACTAATTTTATTGTGACTGGTGGACCGCATTAATAACCCTAATCCTAACCCTAACCATAACCCTACAGCCTTCATAATTGTGAGATATAAATATTTTTTGGTAAAACTTGTTTGGACTTATTCTACAAACCTATTTAACATTACACTATTTTAACATAATATTATGGATAGAGTTTAATCAAGTGTTCGAAAGATTAATTTCACTACTTTTTAATTAATGTCTATATTGCCATGAGGCATTACCATTTTCTTGCCTGGGATCTCCCTATTGGTGACTTGGATGTGGGCGGAGTTAGATATGTACTTGATTAATGGTAGCACGTTATTATTAGCCATTAGCCGAAGCTAGCAGTTCAAGACTAACGTCTTGTTAATGACAATAAACAACGTAAAAAAATGCATAAATAAATCTGAGAGAAGGGGGGCAGCGACGGCAGGTCAGCGCCGCGCGTGCGCGGGGGGGCGGTGGTTTCAATACTTTTGAAAATGAGTATCGTATCCGGATACAACATTTTAGTATCGATACTTTTTGGAGTATCGATACTTTTGACAACCCTAGTTTGAGGGGTTTTCAGTGTAGCCAAATGGGATCTTCTGGAATCCAGAACAAAGTACGACATCAAAATTGTTGTGTTGGGTTCATATATACGAGGATGCCCACTTGGAGTTCACACGGAGACTCTTTTATTCACATGCTTCCAGCTCAAATGCACATGTAGCTTAGCTCTTACTCTGCTGTCTTAACGCAGCTTTCAATCAACATAAGACCATGGTCTGCCCCCTGGTGGCAGTACACATATACGTCAATGCAATAACATTAGTTTACACCACAAAAATAACCGCCCGGTTAAGTAAATAACACAGGGCTCTCACCTCAAAGCGCTCGTCCTCACATCTGTAAATGTGCTCCTCATACTGGTTCTTCTTGGAGCTCACAAAGGTGGAGTCCTCCGACCACGACGGGAACGAGACCCACGTGTCATTCAAAACCTGCAACGACAGGAGGCTCAGTTCCACCTGAATATCCGACCAAGCTTAACCCCAACTCTTCTTAACTCATTGGCTGCCAAAGACGTCTATAGACGTCAATTCAAATACAACCGTTCGCTGCCAAAGACGTCTTTTGTGTTTTTCAACGAGAGTGTCTGGGGGACGATCTGCTAAAGCTTGTACGTAAATATCGGCTTCTAGACAAAGTATGTAGTAACAAATTGACCCTCTAGGTGGCAGTGCCACTTTTGATGGGAGATGAACATAGACTGTAGGCAAATAAGAAAAAGGTAACGGTTCGCTATGAGAGAACATGTCGCCGGTGAGACGCAAGTCCAGGAAGAACAGAATAAGGTAGAAACAAAAAAATGTTCCTGATGAAAGAAGAGAGTCTACTCTTTCTTTTGGTGTGTTCGGTGTTTACATAGTCATAGCACAAACTATTCTGTGGCTCTTGAAAAATCTGTCAAAATGCTCAAAAAAACTCTGACAGTATGGGACTCTCTGTTCTGAAAATGGCTGCCAGTCAATGAGTTAAATTAAAGGCAGAAATACAAGCAATAACAACAATAAAGTCTATAAAGACGGAACATAACGTGGCAATGAGCACTTATTCTGAGAACCTGCTTTCTTGACATGATAAAAACACTTGTATAATCAACCATTGAAAAAGCAAAAGCTAAACTACTCAAAGCTAACCTCTCTGCACAGTGGAGTTCTTCCGGTGCATTTGGGCTGCTGGTAGCTCTTCGGTAGCGCTCTGTAGCTCGACCCCAGCCTCTTGCAGGATGCGTAATCGATCTCCATGGCGATTCCCTCCGTGGAGCGCTCCTTGGGTAAACTCTCCGCGTGGCTTGAATCTCCGTGACTGGACTCTCTGTATCCCAGGAAGTTTTTGAACCACGTGAAAAGCTCTGGGAATTTCCTGTCAATCACACCCAGAATGTTTATAAAATAAAAGTTAACGGCGTTGTTAGAGCGGACACACAAGTCAATATTTGCCTGTAATCGTAAATAGATAAAAAAGAGGATCAGATTCTAC
The DNA here is from genome assembly GCA_013363375.1 of Menidia beryllina. Lineage (NCBI taxonomy): Eukaryota > Metazoa > Chordata > Actinopteri > Atheriniformes > Atherinopsidae > Menidia > Menidia beryllina. The sequence goes on along the minus strand of JABUIW010041968.1, from coordinate 13,632 downwards.
ATTAGCCATAACCTCTAACCCTATAGGAGTAAAACAGCTACATCCGAAGGGACTCAGAAGTTTTCTTATTTCAACAGTTTAATTAATTCCTTGTTAGCTTCTTTCATGTCGGATATTAAACGTGACCCAATGGACAATCCATCCAGTACAGACTTACCCTAGAAATGGGATGACTAACTGGACCAGCTCAGTGCGGGAAATAACTTCCTGGTTGAAGATATGAAGACACCGTAGGAAGTTGTCGTATGCTTCAGAGCTTTGCAGAGCTTTTTTCACCTGTTTTAGTAATGAATCAAAGCGAAATAAATTAACTCTCCGCATGGTGATTTAGACATACAACACATTTCTTTTCATATCCAACAATATCTGTGAATCATCATATTGAAAAGTCCATTCTAAAAGAATGGAATAAGGCACCACTGACCTTCTCAAAAAACATGGTTTCCGTGCTGGTGCTGAGTTTGCCGACTTCACCCAGGCCGTGGTCCTTCCCCATGATTTTAGGTTTCTTCTGCACAAAGAGAAGGAAATTACCCAATTCTGATTATTACGTGTACCCAAAAGAATCCCAGTTATCACACCCTTAAAATCACAGGTCTGATAGTGACTGGGTGCTAACCCTTTTCTTCATTCAGTGGACGGACAGAAACCTAGGAATATATTAACGGACCCCGCTAGGGATGTCCCGATCCATCTTTTTTCACTTCCGATCCGATCCCGATCTATCAGAGCATGTATTAAAGTCTAAAGTCATTTATCTACTTACTTAGTTGTCAGACTCATGTTGAACAGGGATTTACTCTGATAACAACTTAATGGTTAGGACACAGACCTGTGGGTTAGAGATGCTAATTCTAATGCTAATGTTCGTGTGGGATCAGACTTAAAAAAAAAAGCTGGATCTGGAGTCTGGATCTGCGTTTTCTCCTGCCAGCCGATACGCAGTTTTTTGCAAATATCGGCGGCCGATTGGCTCCAGATATCGGATTGGGAGCAGCCTAGACCCCACCCACATCTCTTCTGACACTAGCCGTTCCCATTGACGTTATGCTCTATTTGGCCCCGATAAAGTCAGAGATATTTTCAGCTTAACTCATTGACTGCCAGCCATTTTCAGAACAGAGAGTCCCATACTGCCAGAGTTTTTTGAGCATTTTGACTGATTTTTCAAGAGCCACAGAATAGCTTGTGCTATGACTATGTAAACACCGAACACACCAAAAGAAAGAGTAGACTCTCTTCTTTCATCAGGAAAAAAAAAAGTGTTTCTACCTTATTCCGTTCTTCCTCGACTTGCGTCTCACCGGCAACATGTTCTCTCATAGCGAACCGTTACCTTTTTCTTATTTGCCTACAGTCTATGCTCATCTCCCATCAAAAGTGGCACTGCCCCCTAGAGGGTCAATTTGTTACTACATACTCTGTCTAGAAGCCGATATTTACGGACAAGCTTTAGCAGATCGTCCCCCAGCCACTCTCGTTGAAAAACATAAAAGATGTCTATAGACGTCTTTGGCAGCCAATGAGTTAAGCATCCTGGCTCATACTAAGCTATGCCGATGGCTGTCCAGCTAAAAGTGAAGAAAATCTGATTCAGCCACCAGTTTCAGGCTGATCAAAGCTTTGGCTCCTCGCTCAGCCTTGCTTCTACAGTCTTTCCCATTTATTTTTCTACCTTTTCAGTTCCTCTGCTTCAAATATAGCATGAAAATAATACACTGGCAAAAGTGTTTTCTTTTGTTTTCAGTGTGGCCTGTTCAGGTGGAGGGTTGTGCACCAGCGTGGGGGTTAGGTTAGAGGTGTGTGGTTTACCCTGATGGGGGGAGTGGAGCCCACTCCAGCGGGTCGTCTTATGGGGAGGCCATTCTGACTGGGCCTCTGTTTGTTGTTCATCAGGGGTCTCTTCACGGCCACACGGTGATCGTTTCCGACTGGCTCTGCTCGGTCAGGCGTGGTCTTACCCAGCAGCTACAAAAGGTAGAAAATACAAGAAAAAAAAAACCATGACCTTTATATTAGAAGTGGACGAACAAAATCAGAGGCTGTAAAGATATTTTATATCTGCAATTGGGAAGTCAGAAGTGCCTCAAATGCGAATTATATAAAAAAAAAAAGATGATTAAAAACATCAACTGATAATTAAATTTTATATCTATGATAACAACAAATTTGGAGTTTATTTTTTATTTTAAAAAACATGATTTATGATTCTATCCCATGGTTACAATTATGCACTTACACAATGTATTTTTTTAAATGACTGAAAGAACTCCTCTGATATCTGCGTATTTACCAATGACGAAAAAAGAGATAAACCTTTAAACTGAAGAAGAAGAAGAAAACTTTATTGATCTCAACATGGAGAAAACTGTTACCATCCATCCTGTAACAGCATGTCATTAAGCCTGAGAGACTCACCACCGAGCTGTTTGCGTCGGGCAGAAACTGTCCAAACTCTGAGAGCAGATCCTCTTGGTTTTTGAAGAGTCTGGCCACCTGAGTGTAGACCTCCTGCTCCGTCAGGGCAGGCGTGTAGTTCCCACCAGCCTCTTTAGCGTTCCGCTGTTCCTTCTGGAGTATTTTAATTCACAAACAGTATTAGACCCTTAACACTGAGTACCGGTCACACAGTTTTACCCTGAGAATAAACATCTCTATTCACTCTGGAATACCTGAGTATCTATTATGCGGGGGGGCATATCATATTGAAATAATAATATGATAAAAACAAATTAATAATAAAAATAAGCAATATTTTTTTAAAGAAAATTAGAAAACATACATTTAAATAAATATAAATAAAAGAAAATTAATAATAAAAATAAGCAATATTTCTTTTTTTTTAAAGAAAATTAGAAAATATACATATATATATAAATATATAAAAAAAATAATACAAATAAGCAATATTTATTTTTTTTTAAAGAAAATTCGAAAATAAATATATATAAAAATATGTAAATAGAAAAATAGAAATTTTAATTTTAAAGTTGTCTGGAGCTGACGGGCGCTGCCATGGTAACAAACTGTACATACAAAAATGACAATAAAGTTGTCTAAGTCTAAGTCTATTTTCTCACCTGGTATGTGTGCAGTATTTCCAGGAAAGCTTTGTAGATGTCCGGCTGACCCTGGAAGCGGTTCTTGATCTTGTTGACGTAGTTTATGGCGTGGTTGAACTCCACGGGCTGGTTGTTCTGCAGCGGCGGCCCGCTGGAGGGGGTGCTGCTGACGGGGGTGTGGGGCTGAACGGAGGGCGAGCGCGGGGACGCGTAGGAGGGGATGGAGGGGTTCGGCTGGCTGGTCGGCGTGTGGGCCGGAGACTGGATAGGCTATCGAGAAAAACAGTGAACACGCATGTTTTAAAGCTTTACATTAGGGTGGTCAAAAGTATGGACACTCAAACATTGTATCCAGATACCATACTCATTTATTTACGTTGTTTATGATCATTAACGTGACGTTAGCCTTGAATTGCTAGCTGCAGCTAATGGCTAACAATAACACGCCAACATTAATCGAGTCCGTCTGGCTGCAGTCTGCAGGAAGCCAGGGATGGATATCCAACTCCACCACATCCAAGTCGGCCATTTTTATTAGGTCACCAATAGGAAGATCCCAGGCAAGAAAATCCTAATTGCTTCATGGCAATATAGACATTAATTCAAAAATAGTGAAGTTAATCTGGCAAAATCTGAATTAAACTTAATTCAGTGTTTGTTAAATAGGTTTGTTAATTAGGTTTGTACAAACAAGTCCAAACAAGTTTAACTGAATAATATTTCTCTCACAATTATGAAGGGTTAGGGTTAGGGTCATTAATGTGGGCCACCATAACATCAGTAACAGGTCAGTTTGAAACCAAAAACACTAACCTGTCCAAATTCAGTTAAATTTGGGGGTCTTTGTTTTTACCCTTGTGGTATCAAAAAGGGTATCGAGTATCGAATATTGTCCCGAGTATCGGTATCCAGTTGAACATTTTAGTATTGTGACAACCCTAATTTACATATTTGATCAATTGAAGTGGTAAACGCGTCCTACCTTGCTGGTTTTGACTGGAGTAGGCTGGGTGGCGATGGAGGGGGTACTGGTTGCGTGTGGACCAGGCTGAGGCAAACTCTGGTGCTGGTGGTGGCTGGAGGTTTGGCTGGAGGCCCCGTTCGCTGGTATGTTCTGGACAGAAATACCGTGTGGGGTAATATAGTGGATCTGGCCTGGTGTCGTCACGTTGACGAGGTCGTTGGTTTGAACTTCGATTTTATATCCCGGCGGTAGGAAGGTGTTGAAGCCCATGATGAGGTCGGGATGGCCCTTAAAGAGCTGCGACACACGGTTGATGACTCCAGGAGTGTCTATGCTGTAGAAACAGCAGAATACAGAATAATTAATTAAGAGGAAATATTGCTTGAATGATCTAATTTGAATCACAGAATTACCATTTAAAAAAACAGGCAAAAACCACAAACTCACCTTTGTGATTTGAACTCTTTCATAATATCAAGGAAATCATTATAAACTTGGGGCTGATTCCCAAACTGCAGTTTCACTTGATCCAGATAGGACAGGGCATCTTCTACCTAAAAAGTAAAGACAGAAATCTGCATAACACACTCTGTGCCTGTTAAAAGCTACAGCTCTACCAAACGCCCTACTTATGCTGAGTGAAATAAATCATTGTCTTACTACCTTTATATCAGGGTTTTCAATGTTTTCAAGGCCAAGGACCCCCAAACTGATGGAGCAGGGACCCCCTAATTATGTATATTGTATATATAATAATTTAATATAACACAATATATATAATATTGTATATTATATATATTGTGTTATATCAATATCAAATTTTGTTCTATCAAACTGGTCCTATAGTGTGTAAATATACCTTGTTATTGGGCATTCAGTACTAAAATACTCCAATAATACACAGGTTTTTGTATTAAATAATTTCCCTCTGGGATTATTAAAGTATTTCTGATTCCTGTTTTTATTGTAAACATAGATAGATAGATAGATAGATAGATAGATAGATAGATAGATAGATA
>JABUIW010041966.1:1495-11642 GCA_013363375.1 Menidia beryllina | reverse complement strand
AAAAAAAATGGCAGCTGGGGGTCAGAGCGCATGACCACCCAGATATTTAAAGCTGCTTCATGCTGGAGCAACCAGGCCCCCATGAACAGATCATCATCGGCCATCTTGAACCCCCCTGTATGAAGAACAGACTCCAGGAGGTGTCCGACGGTACAAAGCCCTCACAGTTAAACCGCTGCTTCTGCCCTGGTGTGACCAACACTTTGGACTTTGACCCGCTTTAACAAACCAACTGAGATACCGAACTGCTGATAAGCAGGACGCAGGCACTCCGTTTCCTTTTTTCTAAAGCAAGTTCAACATGCCACGGATCTCCTTTCCTCATCGGTATTCAGCAGCATGAGGAAAAAACATGCTGTCAGGGGGAAAAGTGGAACGACATGTGAACTTAAGCAAAGCCAGGCTAAATTAACAAGTTACATCTATACAGATTCAAACTTTTGATCAGATTTGATCAGAAAAAAAAAGGTCAAAAATAAGTATTTATTTAAAAGTGGAAATCTGAAGAGTTTCTATGATGTGAAAACTCAACCTCAGTCCGGATTAATCCATTGCTCATGCCCTTTAATAACCCTTACTCTTTCACATACCCCACTCAGAGGTTACAAGTTACTGAGGTCCACCTTCACGATAAAAACCTCCATTCCATCTCAAGTCAGCCGTTTAAGCCCAAATCCTGCTATGGCCTCTGTTGTGTTGGACTATTTCTCTTTAGCCAACAAAAAAAAAAGGTCCATTTGGGCTTAAAAAGGAAGAAATCTGTTCAATCCATTCATCCTCAGCGATTAGCCAACATGAACTACTTGGCAGAAAGAGCACACGCTGGCTCAGAGGTCAGCAAATGCGTAAAATATTAAGTGACCTCAGACAGGCCAAGATTAGCCCTGAATAGTGGAGCAGTCTGCAGCATCATGTTACCTGAAAAGACGTCGATCAGAAAACCTGCAGGGAGTTTTCAGCAACTCTGGCATAAACGCTTAAACATGTGTTTGTTTCATAAGTGAGGACGAGCGTTCAGATGACCAAATATCTCGAATTATGTAAGACACCCAGAAGCCACTTATATAATCGAGCCTTAGCCAGCATTGGCCCCCCCGATGGCCACAGGTGGTCCACTGGGGTGGGCGCCGCAGAACTCTGGGTCACCTTCTTGAAGAGGACGACGCCATCTTTGGAGACCTCGAACTTTGAGAAGATGGCGTCGCTGGAGGTCACGGCGAAGGGGATGTCGTCTGTGGCCTCGGCCGCCTTTTCGTAGGCTTTGGCGTCGGCAGATGCGACGTCCTCCATTAAGAGAAAAAACAAAAACAGACTTTTAGACGATACTAAGCTGATTGTGAGTTGTTAGAAATGTTACATCCTTTAATATGAGAAACCTAAGTATAAAAACACACAGGCCTCGCAGCTTAATGAGACTAGGCTGGTCCTGATCCGATATCTGGATCGGATGCCGAGTTTCAACCCCTTAGTGTCATGCTTGTTTTTAGGGGGGTGAGAAGACACTTTAAAGGTTTAGGCAGCAAATGAACTAAGCTGATCCCGATCCAATATCTGGATCGGATGCCAATATTGGCCAAAAATTGCGTATCGGCCAGCAGGAGAAAATGCCGATCAAAATTCCAGATCCATCTTTTTTTAAAGGTCCGATCCCACACTAGCATTAGAATTAGCATCTGTAACCCACAGGTCTGTGTCCTAACCATTAAGTTGTTATCAGAGTAAATCCCTGTTCAACATGAGTCTGACAACTAAGTAAGTAGATAAATAACTTTAAACTTTAATACATGCTCTGATAGGCCGGGATCAGGATCGGGAGTGAGAAAAGATGGATCGGGACGTCCCTAACAGAGACACACGGAGCAGAATCAAACTCTTTAGACTCGAACCTTGAAGAAGCCGATGACTGCCACTTCGTTGTCGGCGATCAGAGACTCGGCCTCGGTGACCTCCGTGAGCGTGGCGACGGCCGGCCCCGTGCGCTTCTTCAGCCAGTTGACGATGTCATCGGCCTGTCTGCCAGCTGCCGCCAAACACAAAGGGTCAAGTTCGTCAAGTTTAGCCCTTACAGGGAAACACTGAACGTGCAGAGTCTCTGTTGTCCAACGGAAGATGTTGGTGTGAACGTTTCAGCTCCTATTAAATGGAAAAACGACACTTCTGCATTTTGTGGCCAACTGCTTTTTCCACTTCTGCTGATGTGCGTTTGAATTAGCTTTCAAAGAACCACCAGAAAACATAAAGAAAAGTTAGGCAGAGTCTCCAGAGCTGATTAAAAACCATTTGAACCTAAGGACTAGCGGGACAAAGAGTAGCCATGTGGAGCTCTAAACTCAGGCTCTGTGTGGGACACAGGAGCCTAAAAAAGGTTTTTAAAGGTTAGAAAGAGTCTCTAGAACTGATTAAAAACCATCTTAAAAGTTAACTTAAACCTTAAGACGAGCGGGACAAATAGTAGCCGTATGGAGCTCTAAACTCAGGCTCTGTGTGGGACACAGGAGCCTAAAAAAGGTTTTTAAAGGTTAGGCAGAGTCTCCAGACCTGATTAACCTTCTGTGACATGACTTTTTATCTGTTGGGGGGAAAAATCTCATCCCCTTTTTTGGGAGCTCATATAGTCATCCTAAAACCTGACAAGTTCTTTAACATTCAAGAAACATCTGGACAAACATCTAAAATGGATATTTACATGTTTTTCTTATGTCTCTTCTTTCTCCACATAAAGATAAAAGTCTGGTTATTTGCTTTATTGCCTGAGGGCTACACCGTGCCATAGAGAGTTAAAAACCATCTTCAAAGTTCATTTGAACCTGAAGACTAGCGGGACAAAGAGTAGCCGTGTTGAGCTCTAAACGCAGGCTCTGTGTGGGACACAGAAGCCTCAAAAAGGTTGGATTTATCTCAGACTACTCATTTCCTCAAAAGCCCTTCCAAGCCTCGTCTCCCCTCCCGGCCCGAACGGAGCCGGGCGACGTGAGGAGATGCACATATGTTTTCTGGGCTGGGCGTCAGCACCAGGGGAATGTGTGGAGGAGGCCCCGCCCCCTTCAGCCCATTGGCTGGCTCCCCCATGCTGCTGCACAGCTCGCGTTTCCCCCGCGTCAAGTAGTGACGTTCCTTCTAGTTTTCAGTTATTCAATACGCGAGTCAGCATTATTTTACCGCTTCAAAACGTGGTGCAGCACGTTTAGAAAGCCGGGGAGTGGAGACAGAAGATGAACGTGGTTAAACGACTCATTTCATAATAGAGCAACAAAGCGCGTCAGTCCTAGGGTTGTCACAATACTAAAACTTTCAACTCGATACCGATACTCAGGAAAATATTCGATACTCGATTCCCTTTTCGATACCACAAGGATAAAAACAAAGACCCCAAAATTTAACTGAATTTTGACAGGTTAGTGTCTTTCGTTTCAAACTGACCTGTTACTTATGTTATGGTGGCCGGTAGCCCACATTAATGACCCTAAACCTAACCCTCCATCCTTCATAATTGTGATAAATAATTTTTGGTTAAACTTGTTTGGACTTATTTTACAAACCTATTTAACATCCACTATTTTAACACAATATTATGGATAGAGCTTAATTCAGTGTTTGCAAGATTCATTTCACTATTTTTAAATTAATCTCTATATTGCCATGAAGCAATTCCGATTTTCTTGCCTGGGATCTTCGTATTGGTGACCTAATCAAAATGGCCGACTTGGATGTGGGGGAGTTGGATCTCCATCCTTGTCTTCCTGCAGTCTTTATTCATTTTTGCGTGTTATTACTAGCCATTAGCCGCAGCTAGCACTTCAAGGCTAACGTTAAGGTAATGATCATAAACAACGTAAATAAATAAATCAGAGAGAAGGGACTTGATTAATGTTGGCGTGTTATTATTAGCCATTAACCGGAACTAGCAATTCAAGGCTAATGTCATATTAATGATCATAAACAACATAAATAAATACAATCAGAGAGAATGGGGGGGGTGGTGTCGATACTTTTGAAAATGAGTATCGTATCCGGATACATTGTTTTAGTATTGATACTTTTTTTGAGTATCGACACTTTTGAAAAGCCTAGTCAGTTCATTTTCCAGCTCCGGCTACCAGAACTACTCACCTGAGTACTCTTTGGGAGACTCTTTGTCTCCACCCTTGAAGAACTTGATGGTGGGGTACCCCCGCACGCCGTACTCTTGGGCCAGCTCGGTCTCCTCGGTGGCGTCGACCTTCCCCAGGCGGAGCGCCGAGCCCTCGGCCTTCAGCATGCCGGCGGCCTTGGCGTACTCTGGAGCCAGGGCCTTGCAGTGGCCGCACCACGGTGCATCTGAGGGCCACAGACGGGTTAGGGCGGCAGCACTTAGTCATTCAAAGATGCATTTTAATAAAAGAAAAAAGGACTTCACACAACAATAAAGAGTTGCGAGTCAAAATGGGTATAACATGCATTCAGAAAAAGATTGTGCCTTTTGAGCTCATCTTATTACCAAAAACAAGCAAAAAATAAAAAATAAACATTTTTTAAAATAAAGAACAGCTAAGTTTACAGCCTTAGCCACCATGTCTAAAGTTAACCTTTTAAAATAGCATAATTTTAAAAAGATTTTAAGAGATTAGGGCTGCAGAATGAGCTCAAAATTAAGGAAGGGAACTAAAGAGGGACCCCAAATAATTATACAACTCAGTTTACTACATAACACCAAGGAAGAAAAACTTGACCACTTTTTTTATCTTAAAAAGTGCTACAATCTGTGCTAATTGCCACTAAAAATAATGTAAAGCTTGTGTGTCTAATCTAATCTCAAGTGAAGTTCAGGTTCAAGTGAATTCTGATGATCAGTGTTAAAATGTTAAAAACCCAGAGAATAACTTTAATTTTGTTCAGCAGTCACATCTTAATGTACACTTTAAGGCCTCCAAGTGAACTTTCTGAAGTCTGACACACTTTTCAAACAGATCAGACCCCAATCAGGAGTGACACGTCGAGCAAATGAACCCTGGTTGCATCATCCCCACTTCTCGTCAATGAATTAAGACTTCCTTGTCCAAGTCCAGTCAATTTAAAAGCAAACACAGATAAACTTTTTCAAAGTACACGTCAACTTAGCCCCACACCTCCGCCTGGATCCCGCCCCGGTCCCTCCCATCCCAATCCCCATTGGACATCCCGGCTCCGGGCCGCTCCTAACGGGTCCCAACGTGTGTCACACAGCGCGCGAGGTGGGCCCGGGGGCTCCCAATATTTAGCCTGTTCAAATCTGTGCAAACACCGACGATAATCCGGTTAATGGGCCAATAATAAGATTCAAGTTCAAGCCGAGACTAGTGGCGACTTAAAGGCGTCCAGAGGGCAGCGCGAAAAGCGAAACTCTGCCTGCGAAACCACAGCAAACAATCGAAACTTAGCAGATTTTAGTCAGACTTAATTTACTCACGCCAACGTTTTTTAACGTCAATGCACGCGCACAGCGGTTCCCAGGGCGTCACGCGAACCAAGTTATCCCAAACAGGGAAAATAATTTTATTTTTTATGAGCACGAAGAAAAAGTACATTCTTAAGCAGCAAATAAAGTTACGAAGTGCTGTAATAAAAAAAAAAAATGTACAAAATAAATAAATAAATCCCTGGACATCCTGGGATGCTAATGTGCCTTTTTCTTTAAACGTGAAGCCGCACAAACAAAACACAGGTATTTAGTGTTTGTCTCAGTGAAAGTGGGAACGGCGGACAGGTTGGTGAGCAACGCGCACGGATGCACAACCGATCCCGGAGCTGCGTTTAGCGGCAGTCGGCAGCAACTTGCCTCAAGTGTCAAAGTTTGATGCTAACCGCCACCAGTCTAAGTTAGCTAGCTCTGCAGCCGCGAGCGCCAGCTAGCTAGCCAGAGTTAGCCGCGGAGACCCAAACAAGCTCGCCTTACTCACAGAATTCAACCAGCATGTCGGGGTGAGCCTGGAGAGCCTCTTCGAAGTTACTTTTCTTCAGCACCAGGACATCTTCTTCCTCGGAGATTTCAGCCCTGCTGGCCACGGCCAGCGTGCACAAGAGCAAAAGCTTAAACATAGTCGCCGTCGATGATTTTCTCCTCACAGTGGCACGAGAGTTGCGGGCGCGGTCAGCGGCGGGTTCGAGCAGAAATTCGTCTCGGTGTCCGGTCCGTTTTTCCCGTCTCTGGGCTGGGAGAGTAGCTGGTGTTTTGTGTCTACCGCTACTAACGTGGCAGTGCACGCAGAAACCGGAGGGGTCAGCCGCAGTGCGCATGCGCCTTTATGAGGCCCAAAGCCGTTCGTGTTGAATTGTGAGTGGACCGCGGCGGACGGCACCTGGAAGTGAAACGGAGGCGCTGCTCTGCCTGCCGCCGCCTCCTGATGACACACACCAGCCCACAGACATATAAATGTCTATGCCCTAGCCCACAGAGCTCCGAAAGGCTGAGCTACCGCCAGCTAAACCTGTACATATAATGCTCAGTCCGCTCTGACAGAGAGGAAACGTCCAAATACTAACGCAAATTCAACTATTCTGCTTAAAATTTAATGTAACCTCGAAAAAAATATTCCTAAATTTGGTCTTTTGTGCACTCGGACTCAAAGGTTACAGAGCCTCTGCAGGACTAACTGATGCAACCTGACCAAAACATGTGGAAATTTAGTACTTTTGTGTTTCCAAAGTGCAAAGTCTGAATGATGACTAACACTTTCATCACTTTGTTTCTTTTATTGGAAAATCCATTCACATAATAATTTGTAAAACGATTTTCTTTGTTTACATAATGAAAAGGAATTTCCCCATTTAAATGGATCTATAGCACACGTTTATTTTATGTTTCATTCCAATTATTAAACTAATGGGTGATAGACACTCTTTAACAGTGTGATGGGACATTTGACCTGGTAGCAAAACACTCAACTATCCTAAAAATTAACATTAAACCGATTCTTTAAAAAAATCTATTTTTCTAGGTTTTAACAGATTGATGCTAATTCTAATCTAAAAGCTGACTAAGGCTCAATAGCATGAATAGCATAACTGACTTAGAAAACTGACATAAAATTACATGGAGGAGGTTTTTACTCAGCTCACAAACACAAATTGTGTTACAAATGAGGAAAAAAACATGCTAAAACATGTATATCTGGAAAGTGTCTGATAATATCTACAGCCTGGTGTGGTATGTGTTAGCGGCACAGTGCGTTTGAGGATAAACCAGAAACTTTGAAGCTGCTCAGCAGGTAAAGTCACAGATTAGATCTGGAGTCTTTTTTAGGGATGACTCGGCTGTAGGGGGATAAGGAAACTACCAGAGAGGAATGATAAGAATCTAAAAGGTTGCAGATACTCCTGTTTGAAAGTCATTTAAATGTGTCACAGTTAAAGAGGAACAAGTGTGCAGGAAATACAGATGGTTGCATCAATTATTTAGCTGTGTAAACTTGACAGAAGGTTTTAAACTCACTGTCTAAACTTGCTCTACAGGTTTATACAAACAAGGTCTACCTGCTTCCAACTAAACATAGATACAGTCTCAGTGATATAAACCTGTATGTGCGTGATTGGAAAGATATTTCCTCCTGGTGTCCTATTGGCTGAAATATATATATATTTTAAAAGTATGATGAAATAGTCTGTAAGATGTGGAGTTAACATATTACACTGTCTTTGTTTAAGATAGTTAGTCAGAAATGAGAAGAAAAAATAAGACATTTCATTACTTAGAGGGAAAACTGATTTTATTATGTATGATTTGGCCAGTGAATGAGCTGGTGAGACAGTGAGCGCCAGTACAGCAGAATATAGAGATATAGTATTCGCCTTGTGTTTAGATTATTGCTTTATTACTGTGTATCAGTGGGTTCAGAGTCCTCTTCAATTGAAATGACTTGAAATGATCATATAGGTGGATTAGTCACTGCCTTAATGGTGCCCTGTAAAGGAACACCCCTACAAAGTACAGCTTTCCACACCAGAGCAGAAATGATTTGGATGTGTTCCCTTTAGAAAAAGTAAACCTCCATAAGAGGGCGTGAGGTTTATACTGTGTTGGGCTGAGGAGGGTTTCAGTGTTTTGGTTCCTAACAGGAACTCATGGATTCACCACATATGTCAAAGGTCAACTTAAATTAACAGGAATTTCATTTCTTAGTTATCTTAGTTTCTTAGTTCAGCTTCACTCTCTGCCTACTTGACTCGTCCACATTTGTCAGTTCCTGCATGTTTTTTGGGACTTAAATGATGTTTTGGCCTGCATAGCACCATCTTTTACATTGAGTTTTGGGTTTGTTTTCCTCTAGATTTTTGCTAGCCTTCAGAGGAGTCTCTGCTATGTAATTCACTCTTAAATTTAAATTTGGGTTCAGAAAAAATAGAAGTATAATGAATCATTTTTACAACAGTACACTCAAATTCACGTTTGGCTTTTTCTGATTTGTAGTTCAGAATATTTTCATATATTTTTCTTTCTTTCTTTCAATTACATGTTGTTTTAATCTAATGACCCAACATATTTTTGAAGAGGAAACCAAATTATTTCTGCCTGTCCAAACCTAATAGTATTTAACCATGATTAGAGCATCAGAGCCCCCTCACACACACACCACACACACACGCTACATTTTCTCTGCTATTTGGGCTCCTGTGGTGCCGCACGGCCTCCGGGCCACACTGTGTTATGAAAATGGGATTGTCCTCAACCTACTTGGAGATAAGGGTTCAAAAAACAATAAATACAAGCTGAGATATAATAAATATTGTTTATACAGTGTCTGGAAAAAGCTCCAAAAACATCAGACACTGGATCCCCCGTTATGTCATTTGATAACTCGGGTCTGTAAGAGACAAAGAAAAGTCTTTTAAATCCAAAGATATATAGAATTGTAATGGATCAGATGGTCGAGCTCCAGATAAAAAACACTTTGTTTTCACAGTTTAACAGAATTTCTGCAACATTTAATCCCAGCGAAGGACACGACTGTGCTGATTTGAGGCGCCTCCGCGGTGTATTTTGGATTATCAGGTTCCTCCCTGATAGGATGAAGTGTCCTTCATATGATGTGATAAGATTTCTCCGTCTGACTAACAGTCTGTAAAGTTCATTCCTCCATTTTCCTTCAGCATTTTCTGCAAATCCTTCCAGAAAATGATCTTCAAATACCCAGAACAAGCTGGTTTACAGCATGTTGGATAGTATATTATGAATTAAATGGTACAATTTAATCGTCAAAAATGCATTTTTTTTCTCAATAAACACTTCTAGGATAGTATTTGGGGCTGAAGTGATTCTTGTTTTGATTAACCGGCTTGTTTTCCTAAGCGGTAACACTTGAATAAATAATATATAAATTATATTATATTTATAAATATATAATATGTACACTGTTCCCTTTATTCCTCACTGCATCTGACTCCAGTTAAATAATTTGGCTTTTTGTACAAATGATTAGAAACTGATGGCAGCACATTGTAGACTGCTGCTTTTTTTATTCTAATATGGATTTTTTCCAGGTATTTGAGAGCTTGTAAAACTCAGTGACTCACCTATTTTTCCCCCTTCTCCAACTAGGACAAAGAAAAACAAGGTCTCTGTGTCCTTGCCCACTAAAACCAGGTGTTGTGAGCTGGTGCCAGTCCTAATTCTGACACAGCAGAGAGTCCCAGCCAACTGGCCGGGGCGGTTTGTCACTTGGTTTGGCTGCAGCCTGAAATCTGTCGCTTCCTGTAAATCAGCCTTTATATCCCCTAAATACAGACTGACAGGAGGGAAATTTAATAAAGTGGCTGACACGTGAAATAAATAGGGCACACACTTCAAATTAAGCCACAAAACACACGTCCATGTCATTAAACCCCTTTTTTGGATCATTTCACACTTATAACTGTTGTTTACTGTATTTTAATTAAAGCTTTTGATTTAGGACAGTGAACTGAATTGGACCGATATGGTCCTGTTTCCTGGTTCTGAACTGGACTGATGTGGTCCTGTTTCCTGGTTCTGAACTGGACTGATGTGGTCCTGGTTCCTGGTTCTGAACTGGACTGATGTGTTTCCTGGTTCTGAACTGGACTGATGTGGTCCTATTTCCTGGTTCTAAGTTGGACTGATGTGGTCCTGGTTCCTGGTTCTGAACTGGACTGATGTGGTCCTGTTTCCTGGTTCTGA
>JABUIW010041927.1:2942-26752 GCA_013363375.1 Menidia beryllina | reverse complement strand
CAGGAACCCTGATGTCAGTGTGTAACCAGCTCGATTTTGCTCCTTTTTATGTGTTTTTTAATGTTTAATTTACTCTGTCCACTCTGGTTTTACTCTGAAAATGGGGAAAATCTCCCCTAAAGCTGCTGTGTGAGGTGGACACTCCACCAACTATCTGAATAAAATCGCACACATCCCCTTTTGGGTCACTTTTTATAGGCTGCTGCTCCAGTTTCAGCTCAGTTAGAGAGGGACTCTGCTTCCTTCGAGCCCGAACGTCACCATGAGACTGAAACCAGGCTCCTCCCGCCCAGAGCGAGAGATAAAAACCCAAAGGAGTGGCTGCCATCCTGTTCTTTCTCCAGATTGTCCACATTCCACTCCACTCGGCGAGTTGCGTCTTTGTGTTTGTGTTTGTACGGCTCCGCTCTGACGGCTTTTTCAGCTGTGTTAAATTACAACAAACACACAAAATGAGTCTGGGACCAGCCAGCGGCAGAGGGCTGCGTCCTCAGGGAGGAGGTGGTCCTGGACACCCCAAAAACAAAGTCCATTACATGACTTCTGTCAAAACTTCTGCATGTTTCTTCCCCCCTTTTTTTTCTGTAATTCCTTTATTTTCATGATTTTTGTGCTTCTTTCGCCTCTTTGGTTTTTAGTGTTTTCCTTCAGCAGATCATTCCTTTGGTTCTATATTAATAAGAATAATAATAAAACATTTTATCTGAAGGCTCCTTTCTCGACACTCAAGAACACTGTACAAAGATACACAAAATGCAGTAAAAGAAACAACAATAAAGATCAATAAAATAGACTGAGGCAATGGCAATGTCTTAGAATATTCTTGGTTAGTTTCTGTCTAGTATTAAACCCTGTTTGTTATTCCTCAGTTTGCTCCTGTCAGCATTATTTCATCCCTGGTTTGTTCTTTGTTCCATGTTGGTTTCTTTACTCTGGTTTTTGCAACTTCTTAAGACTTTTGTATTCCCAGTTCAGGTCTCGGTGTTCTGACTTGACTGTGTGTTTTCTTTTTAGTTTTCGGAATGAATCTATGATAAAATCAGCCCCATCTTCTGTCAAACATCCAACAGGAGTGGACCTGACCCTCAGCTCAGTTTCTTGAATGAGCTGATGTAGAGGGGACAACAGAAACTCTACTTCCTGAGGGGGCTAAAAAGCCAAAAACGTCTGAGGGGCCGTTTATGGGTGGTGTAATACTGGCCAACCTGGCTAATTTGTACATATCTTTAAAGCCCTTTTGCCTTCTTCAATACTTCTACTTAATAAATGCTATTTTTAAAGTATTTTGTACTATTCTATTATGTGTAATTATAAAAAGATCTGATCCTGAGTCTTGGTTTAATTTAGAATAGAAGTTCAATGTTTTTTCTGTCGAGTTTGTGGTTGAATGTGATTCTGAAAGTTGCCTGTTGCTCCTTTTGGAGATCTGAAAATGATTTAATGAACTTATTTTAAATTCAGGTGCACAGATAGAAAACCAGTTGCTGATGAGTCAGACTTTGTTACCAAATAAATCAGTTGCGATTTCGGGGAGTGTACAGCACAAAGAGAATTTTTAAAAACAAAATATTAGATTTTTTTCCCTTATGCATTCACCAAAAAAGGAAACATTGCTTATAGTGAGTTGATGTCTCCCTCTAGTGGCGGGATTATGATCTACACAATCTGATCATTCACGTTTTTTTCTTACTGCAGACTGTATGTCGTGAAAAATAAACATAAATTTCCAGAGTTAAATAGGTATTAATTATAATAATGATTTGATATTTGATATGATCAATTATATCAAGACAAACTGCTACTTTAACAACAAAATAAAAATAGTTTATAAGAAGGCTAAACACATGATTGTATGTATCCCCTCTCTTTTTAATTTATAATACAACCGTTTCTGAAGAGAAGATATTTATGAACATACAAAAACTAAAGTGAAATTAGTTTAACTGCCTAACCTTGATTTTAAATGTATCAGCTTCTTAACAGGATCAGGTTTAGTACAGTTCATAGTTCATATTTGAATCTTGAAGAAACTAAAGAAAAAGGGTAAATCCATGTGGACAATCAGGTCTGAAACTTCTTTCAGCGTATTTTTTAAACATGAGTTGTGTGACAGAGGGGTTAAACATGGTGAAAATATACTGAAACAGATGTTTGAAGCAGGCCCTGAAAAAAAACAGCATGCTGTTATTTCTGTCACTAAGACTTTGAGGGCCGCGCGCTCCCGCGTCGAGACGCTTATCCCTGCAGGGCCTTTTGGACTGGGCGGAGTTGGACGTTGGATGGGTGGAGTTGGACGTCCAAAAGGCCCTGCAGGGATATGTGCTTGGTTGGAGAGGTTCAGACAGACCTTCAGTTCTTCTGGTGGCCACGGTAAGGTGCTCGTTCGTCCGTCCGGAAGAACAAATCTGCCAGGTCAGTCTGACTTCCGACCGTTATTTAGGGACGAATTGTGGCTAGCCAGTGTACATAGTGTATTTTTTTCTTTTTTCTTTTAATTACCGTGTGTTTAGCTTGAATAGTCTTTGATGAAGTAATTAAATTAAATGACTTTGAGATGAATGTGGCTGCACATTCTTAGCCCCTGGAATATAAAGTACAAAATAAGTATCAGTTACCGAACATTACACTGATAGCTAGGGACTAACTCTGGCTAGCTAAGAATAGCTAGACTACCTAGCGTACATTTTTCTTTTTAATTTTAATTAAAGTGGGTTTAGCTTGAATAATCTTTGTTAAAGTAATTAAATGAAATGACTTTGAGCTAAATGTGGCTGCACATCCTTATCCCCTGGAATATGAAGTACAAAATAAGTGTCAATTGCCGAACATCGGACCATAAGCTAGGGACTAACTGTGGCTAGCTAAGGCTAGCTAATGCTAGGCGGACTAGAGTTTTTTTTCTTTTTACTTTTAATTACAACAGGTTCAGTTTGAAGTATCTTTGAGATACTAATGACAGATAGTTACGTTCTACCGGACTGTTATCTAGGGACTAGCTGTGGCTAGCCACATGCACATGTTAAACCGCTGGATCATAAGGTACAAAAACAGTTACAGGTAGGTTACAGTAAGGTAGCAAAGGCTAGCAACAGCTAGTTATGCATAGCCATGTCTATATTGTGTCATATAGATGTCCTTAAAGTCCCAAAACAGTTCAAAAGTAGGTGCAGGAATGTTGTATTTAATATGGCTGTTACTAACATGAAGCAATATAAAACATTTTTAAAATGAATGGTTGTGTATTTAATGAGTATGTTTTATTGTTAATGTACATTTGGATGCTTTTACTTAGTTTATTCAATTTTCACATGGAAGTAATCTGACTGGCTCTGCACCACATGCATAATGCAATTTTAGCTTTAAAGTAACAGTATTGTTGGAAAAAGCCTCCACTGGCAGGACATCAAAGCTCTTTTTCCATTTAGGGAAAAAGTTGAATGGGTTCCTGGTCTCTGCTGATTGGTCCATTGCTGTAATCTCGTTTTACATGACATGAAGGAATCTTAGCTGATTGGTTTGGAGAAAACCAGGCGCTTCAGGACGGGTGCGTTTTACTTTTTTCAAAATACGCGGTTTGATTTGAACCAGTGGCAATACTTCATTTCCACTGGAGGGATTTCCACTCCAGAAGCGGAAGAACTGGCTGCCTGCAGCCCACTCTGGTCCACTCCAAGTTGAAGGTAAGTTTGACTCAGCTTCGCTTATATTATGAGTAAGATGTTTTATCTTTGTCGTCTTACCTAAACCAGGCGAGGCTTTAAGTAACATTGCCCCTCAATTATTTTTTAAAACAATCATTTTCACTACAAGTATTCTGAAGCTTAACATTTGTATGTATGCATTTATAAGGTACATAAGATAATATATTCAGTTATGAGTTTGGCAGCTGAGACTCAAACCGTACATTTTCAGGCTGCTACTAAGCTACTCAGGCTCCTACAACAGGCCCACTTTTATCTGCTCAACGTTTTCTTTCAGATGGTGTGTGGTGTCTTACCTTTTTTAGGGCCCAAACCGTAAGGTAAGTTTTGTGACCTCATTCTCTTCCCTTGGACATGACCCGATCAATTGAGCTAATCCTTCCTCCTTTGACAAAGAGCAACTTTTACATATGTATTATTTTAATCAACATCCAGATGATATGGCTTCCCATGGTTGGGAATAGTATGTTGTATTCTGTGGGAAATGCAGTTTATCATTGAATAAGGACCCTTTCTGCTGCCAACTTATGTAGAAGAGCTTTGCAAGACTTGTACCATGGTTATATTGATAAAACTCTCTAATGTGCTTCCAGGAAATCAGTTTCAAAGTTGTTGTTTTTCTTTTAAAAGGGAATGTTACAATTCAAAGTGGTATCAAGGCCATACTTTAACATCCATCCAACATTCAGCAATGAACAGTTTGACTTTTGTTTTGTGATCCTTTTAAGGTAAATGTGTGGAGTAGGTTTTTGTTTCCAGGTGGTGAAGACAGTGCTTTTTGTTTGTTTGTTTGTTTGTTTTTTTAACAAAAATGTACAGATTTCAGTTTTAGTAATTGATTTGCATAATACATGTAGAGTAGTCAAGAACGGAAGTTCAATTTATTTCTAAGAACATTTTTCATATAATTCATTTATAGATTTGTCACTAAAATACATCAACTTCAAAATTAGAGGTAAAAGGTATATATATAAGATTTAAATAAAGTGAGCACATAGCACATAGCATGTTTTTTAATTCCTTCCTCATCCACCATTCATAAAGTAACTAATTAACTTCTTTCAGTTATACATTTTCATTACCTGAACCTCTTCCCTTAGCACCGGTTCCATCATCACACTCTTAAAAGACAAATAAACCCTTTTATCCAATGTTTTTCCCCAATTACATTTGAATCTTTGTCCATATTTGTTTCAACTGTGACAGAAAGAAAGAGCCCTGCATAACCAAAGAGACCATGTCAAATCTACATAAACTATACAGTGGAGATTTGAATCTGGAACTTGATTTATAATATTTGCGAAACGTAAATACAATATTTAGATAATATGTATTTAATAAATGGATTTCATTGATATGTGCTGACAATTCTGCAAATCAAGTTCTGACTGCAGTGAACAATCATGTAATGACAGGTGCAAAATTCTGATTGTGAAAAGAATATTTGATATATATTAGTAAGGAATATTGTCAGTAACGGTACTCTGTAAAATGGCTCTAAACATAACATTTGTGGTTGTATTTTGACCAACAACTTCATTATTATACATATAACATTCAGAGATGAATTGCTCTCGATAAAAGTAGTGATCGAGAATAGACATACACATTTACATCTGTTGGCTTTTCAATAAATACATCAATTAAAAAAAAAAAGTCAAATTAAAGTTTGTTCATTCTGTCATTTTGTTAAATCTGTTATAGAAAAGACCCATCAACACCAATTATTTTTCTCTTTTGTCACAAACCCAGATTTATACAAAAACAATAAATGATATATAAACATCTGTCTTATGTTGCCTGTAAACTTGAACATGATGGAAAAAAATACTATAGTTATATTGATATGAAATAATCTCATATATCCTTGCTCATCATCAAATGCAGTATGTTTTTGCCTGTTCAATTTTAGAGAAAACCATTTAAATCTAAAAAGGATAGAACTCTAGACACACATTCCAACTATGTACCCAGCAGGAATAAAATATTTATCTGTGAAATAAGGAAATTAAATGAATCAAGACGAATAAGAAACACTTTTTTGTCTTTATCAGATTATACCGGTCTTTCAAAATTGTAAAGTAATCTAAATTCATTATGTTTAATGTAAAATATTATTTTAGCATATGATTGATAAGATTCAAATATTTTAAAAATATAGCCCACAGCCAAGAAATATTTCAGGATGATTATGAAATCATCAAAAATCCATTTATTTCTCAATTAAGTTAAATCTTCTTTGACCTTTTTAGGATTTAAGATAATTGATTTAACAAGGAGATTGTTCATATATGATGAATAAGTGTGTAAGTTTCAGTTCCTCTGTCATTTTTAAGGTATTTACCACCACAGTTCTCCCTTCATGTGATAAGCATCCTTTAAACCTTTCAGAGCATCTTTTGTAGGAATTTTCTTCCAGGCCTCTGGAACATCGGCAGGCTTTGCCTTATATCTTTCAGCAAACTGCTCATTGTATCTGACCATAATGAACTTCCAGTAATCAGACGCTTCTATGGTACGGTCAGGAGGAATTTGCCAGTCTGGATAATACTTGGTGTAATCTTTGAATGGATGAGACTCCCCTTCAGTTTCAGTGTTTCTGAATCTACGTTCACTCTGCACATCGGTTGTACAGAGAGTTTCAACCAGTTTATCACTGCAATCATAGCTGAATCCTGCAAGACCTTTGGGTCGATGCACAGCAGCCCAGTGATCTTTGTGTTCTTTGCCACCAGCCTCACAGGGAGTTTTACAGAATGGACACAGTTTGCCACATCCAAACACCCGTTTGAAAAGCTCATCCTGTGGTTTCACAGGAAGACCAAGCAGAGTCTGACTGATGTCTTCAGATGTGGAGAACTCATCATGAAGTTCTTTTTCCAAGTCCTTTACAGACTTCCTGAGACTGTTGATGAATGGTTTGCTGGTGCTTTGTATTTGAAACAGGGTGCCTTTTTCAGCCTCCTCTGAAATGAACAGGTCTTTGATCAGATATTGTCTGATATTATTGATGAACTTTGTGATGCTTTCTTTTTTATCTGGCAGTAAAACACCATCTTCTCCTCTTGATGCTATTTCCATTGCTTCTGTGATCTTTGTAACTATGATCTGGAGGTTCTTCTTCTTCAGTTTGCTCAGTGTTTGATTCTCTGACATTTTTTGCAAAATGTGCTGAAATATCCAGTCTTTCACATAAACTTCATAGTCAGAGATGTACTTTGCAAAACTCTGAAAGTTGTCCTCCAGCAGCAATTCTTTCTGAATGTTGTACTGAAAGAAAGAGCGGGAACTGTACTCTGCTGATTTGGAGCTGGTGAGAATTTCCTCCACGATGTCTATTCCCAGAGACCTGAGAATGAAATCCTCCACAGCAGGTTTAAGACATAGCTGAGCAAAGTTTTCTGCTTTGCGTTGACAGTCATCTCTCTCTTTGTACAAATCAAGAAAGTCTGACAGATACTGAGTCTTGTATTTCTCCAGCTGAAATCGGGGGTCATTTTTTGTGAGGAACCTTCGGTGCATTTTCATGAATTCCCTGGAAGCAATGCCACAAAGATGAAGTTTCAGATCGATCTCAAACTTTTTTATCGTTTTGTATTGCATACAACTTTCTGTGAGGAACTCATCTATTTCCCTTAAAAAATCCTGTGTCAAAGAATCATGATAGTCCTCATTTGTCTGTGCTTCATAGTTTACAAACCGTGTGCAGGACTCAATCACACTGTGTGCAAAGTTTTGAAGATCACTATACCCTTCTGATTTTGCAATATCATCTACATGGTCACGATTAGTTTTGAATGGAGCTTTTCCAGCTTCCATTAAGTCAGTGTTCTGAAGTTCCTCGCTGACATTCTGGTTTGAGAAGTTTTTTCTCAACTGTCTCAGGACACATCCTGCAATATCTCGCTCTGGTAATCCTGCTATATCTGCTGTTGCTTCTTTCCACATGTTTTCAAACTGATGACTCAGCTGATCGTCACACAACGTAGAACCTCTGCATTCATCCAGGAGCTTCATAACCTTCTCCTCAATAACAGCTCTGTATTTGTTTCTTATGTCTTCAGCTCTTTTTCTACTTATCTTTAACTCCATGATGACGTAAAGTTTAGAGTTTACAGAATATTGAATTTCATGTGCAAGGCTTCTGACACTGTTGAGGAACTCAGCTTTGTATTTCTCTATCAGATTCACATGTCTGTCTTTTCTTTCGTAGTAAGAGCAGATTTTTTTCTTCATTGTTTTTTGCTCATTATTTATTTTCTGAAACACCTCTTCTTTCTTTTTTTCCAGCAGGCTGTTCCTGTTTTCCATTTGAGCATCGTCAGCATTTAAAATCTCCAACTCTGCCTCTTTCTGCCATGAGAGGATTTCCTTTCTGAACTCCCACTCCCATTGGTTGAACTCTTTGCAAAAATCATCATAGGCATGAGCCACAAGCGTGTTTCTGAAACTGAAGATGAAGTTCTCGTATTTGACTGCTTTCCACAGACTTTTCATCCATTCAACAAATTCTGGGATCTGCATAGATTCATCTTCATTTTTGGTTGTTTCCAACAGATGTTTCTTGAAGTCTGCCACAGCCTCACTGTATCCAGTGCTGACTGGGGCCATTGGAGGAGCACCATGCCAGAGTCCTGGGATGTACCAGTTGTTTTTTTCAACATCATAGTCCAGCACATCAGTGAATGCTTTAATTGAAGGCAGTTTTTCCATTTCTGATGCAATTTGCGTCATTTCATTTAGTTGTTCCAGGAGGTGATTTCTTTCTACCATGCACTTGGAGTGAGCTGAAACTCCTCCAACGTTTTGGTGTACAAAATGACAAATTGGCTTTCTCCCAAGTTCGTTCATTCTTAGGAATGCATGAGCAGCGATTTGCAGAACGTCTTTCATCTCTGTTGAGTTCTCCATTGATATGTTGATGATTGTGACATCACTTAAACCGATGACAAATGTTGCCAGCTGGTTGTCGTGCTCATAACTGTCATCAAGTTGTGCCAAGTCAGGAGACTTTAAACCCTCTGTGTCAATAAGAACTACAAAGTCATACTTCAGCTCACTCTTGAAGTCGTCTCCAACTCTGAGGAAGACCATGTAGGCTCCTCTTGTGCATCTGCCGCTGCTCACAGGAAACTGTACACCAAACATGGTGTTCAGGAGTGTGGACTTCCCTGAACTCTGAACACCTAAAACAGTCAGAACCAACAAGCGGCTCCTTCCCCCAACCTTCTGATGAAGCTCCATCAGCACAGCTGACACCCATCTTTGTGGGATGTTGGAGGCGTCTCCATCCAGGATCTCTAAAGGATATCCATCCAGCAGCATTTCTGCAGCCAGAGTGGTGAGAGCAGGTCTGTCATCAGTGGTGTTCTCTGACTGGGAGGAAAACTCATAGATCAGTCCCATTTCTCTCATGTAATGCTCTATTCCCAAAGAGCTGTCCAGCAGAGCTTGGTCTAACTCTGCAACTCGTTTGGCATCTTTGCTCTTGCACTGCTCTTTGAACTGGTTTCTTAGAGTGGACAGCTTTTTTCGAGAATTTGTATCAAGCATGAGTTTCATCCACTTCAGGAAGAAGTCCCTGTGTTCTTTGTCACTTGCAGACAGATTACCGATGAAAGTTTTAATTTGTTTGGAGATTATATGTTTTTCTTGCACGTTTTTTAGTTTTTTCACTTCTTCTTGAAGTTTGGATTTATAATCTTCTGGTCCTGAGTCACTAGATCCTGTCAGTCTGCACATCTCTTTTTCTAATTTTGCCAACCTTTTCCAGTTTTCACCCTGCAGAGGAAGTTCCTGTTTCTTGTAGTCTGATAAAGACCTTCCTTCAATTCCTCCTAAGATCTTCTCTGCTACCTTCTTCTGTTTGTCACTTCTGCATTCATCCACAGACAAACCAAATTCAACAGCTTTGTCGTGCAAGCTCACAATGTTACATGTTGTTGTTCCACTAGTCAGTGAAGTCTTGATGACAGCACAAAGCTTTTGGGTGAATTCTGCTACATTTTCCCTGGAGTTTTTTGTTTTCACCCTGTTTTTGTGTAAATCTAAAATCTTAAGCATTTCTTTGACAGACTTCATGTCCTCTCTGGCACCTCCCTCTTTGCAATTAACAAGAAAGAAGAGTTTAGATTTGACATCTTGTAGAGAAGTAAGCATCTCCTGTTCCGTTGTTTCGACTTTGTCCAGGAGCACAAAGGTAGCAGAGGACACTTGTAATAGAAAGTTAAATTGTGCAAGTGACTGACAAATGTCTCCTCGTAAATTGGCAAATGCCACTGGCTCTGGGAAAATATCAAGGTTATCTCTTCCACAGGGAAGATACCAGCAGACCTCTACAACTCCATCGGCAATTTTCCTTTTAATGGACCCTCCCTTCATACCTCTGTGCATGAAGATATTTTGAGTCTGTTGACCACAACTAAGGACATGATTCAGCAGATGGGACTTTGACAAACTACAGTTTTTCAGTCTGACAAAAGAAAAGAGAGGGATGTTTGCTTGGACAATGCTTTCCTCAACAAAACCTCTTGATTCAGACAGCTCAGATGGACACCACTCTTTTACAATGTCCCTCAGAGCCCAGAGCATCAGGCTGCTCTGGCTTTTATTGCTATGGGGAAGCAGCAGGGGGACAGAAATCTGGCACATTGACATCTTTAAGGTCATTTGTTGTTGTAGGAAACTGTCAGCACACAGGAAGAGAGCCACTATGAGGTCAAGTGGATGAATTTTGGTATCAAAATGATCTTCATCATTCCAGTCAAGATCAAAAGGGTCCTCATTTTCTTCCTCATTGACTGGTAACTGTGCAGAGTTCCTGCAGTCAGCATTGATTTTCAAGAGTTTTCTCAGAAAACACAGTGGTACTTCCCTTAGTGATGAAACTGGCTTGTCATCAACGCTTTCTTTGTTGATCCCCAAAAGAAACTGGAGAGTGAGCTTATTGGGGTAGAAGTCAGCTAGTCCAAGTTTATGGAGAGTGTTCGACAGAGCTGCCAAAGAGAAAGAGAGATTTTATATCAAAAGTGCATGAAAAACTAATATTTACAATCTAGTCTTGGTGAACCGTAAGTATTATTCAGTCCTGTCATAAAGTATGATAGGAGGGAACTGTCATACAATCTCTTGGGACCTTAACCACCTGATATATGCTGATCATTTGGTTATATTTATTCCTCTTAGTGCTAGTGTTCAACACTTATTGAGTGTCCACCCACACTATGGTTAAAATGATGAAGTTAATTATAAAGAATGGTAGAGTATTAATATGAATATAAGAAGTAAAGAGGATCAGAAACTAATATTTCCTGCTTTCTCTCACTTTATGGTGCTACTCTTAAAGTGCAAACTTTATATAACTGATCTGACTGATGACATTTACAGACAGCATTGTTTCATGTTTCTTCATACTAATTTGCAAAGGACCAGTCAGTGTTCTTTCTCAGAGTCAGTTGCACATGTAACGCCTACAGGAGCCCTTTGTGTACCTCCGATCTGTGGAGGTGCTACATGCAAAGCAGGATCTCAAAGTAGAATGGTGACTGGAGGAGGTTGTTGAGATGGACCAGTGCCAAATGCCATTGTTTGCTGGTGGTGGTGTTTCAAGTTTTAATGCTGTGTTAAAAAGAGGGCCGGTGCATGAATGTCAGTCAAGTTTATATGCCCTATTCCCAAAGAGCTGTCCAGTGGACAGTTTAGCATCTTTGCTCTTGCACTGCTCTTTGAACTGACTTCTTAGCGTGGACAGTTTTTTTTCGAAAATTTGTATCAAGCATGAGTTTCATCTACCTCAGTAAAAAGTCCCTGTGTTCTTGTCACTTCCAGACAGATTATCGATGAAAGTTTTAATTTCTTTTGAAATTTCATGTTTTCAGGCTGCTCTGACTTTTACGGCCATGGGGATGCAGCAGTGGGACAGAAATCTGGCAGACTGACATCTTTATGGTCATTTGTTGTTGTAGCACACTGTCAGCACACAGGAAGAGGGCGGCTATGAGGTCAAGTCGATTGATTTTGGTATCAGCATTATCTTCATAATCCCAGTCAAGATCAAAAAGATTTCTCCCTCACTGACTGGTTACTGTGCAGAGTTCCTGCAGTCAGCATTGATTTTTAAAAGCTTTATGAGAAAACACTGTTATTTACCTCAGTGATGAATTATGTCCTATGTTATAAGGCTGTGGGTAAAGGTCTAAATGGGGAACGGCTCCCGCATCAAAAAGCATACACAAGATGCATCCACCAATTTCCATCCTTGTCTGGTGTTCCACGACTAGAAAGAACACAGCATTGTACCCGATCTCTACAGTGTTTTATAGTCATCTAAACCATCAGTGATCACATTCAAGTCTTATCAAATTCAGGATACATTTAATTTCAAGGAAAGACATGTGTAAGATAACTTGTCCCACATCGTGCGCACCACGCTGACATGTGGACAGCCCAGCAAGCTAAGGGATTTGGGCAAATTATTTCCAAGGCCTTAGAAAAAAGGCTAAGATACCCCTCGATCAGTTCAGGCCTTTCCAACCCTACTAACCCTGGAAAACTTTCCATGCCAGTAGCACATCCAACTATTTCAATTTTCATCCACAAAAAGAAAATTCCTTCACCACAACACAACTCCCAGTTTAAAAAAAAATTTCTTTAATAAATACATACTTAGGTCCATATAGCATAAATAATTTATGTAAAATAATTATAATTGAAAGATTAACAAAAGTCTCAATTTTAGAAAAAGGCTCCCCAAACAGTGGTTCTACGTAGTAGACATAAACCTGACTGACATTCATGCACCATCCGTTTGTATAACACAGCATTAAAAATGGAAACACCCATGCCAGCAAACAACAGCATTTGGCACTGGTCCATCTCTACAACCTCCTCCAATCATCATTCCACTTTGAGTTCCTGCTTAGCTTGTAGCGCCTCCCCTGATGGGCGGTACACAAAGAGCTCTAGTAACTTTAAATGTGCAACTGACACTGAGTAAGAAAACAGACTGGTCCTTTGCAAATAAGTATGAGCATACATGAAACAATGGTGTCTGTAAATGCGTCATCAGTTGGGTGAGTTATATAATGTCCAGGCATTTCAAAGAAGTTCACACTTTAAGAACAGAAAGAAAGAGAAACCAGGAAATATCAGTTTTTGATCCTCCTCACTTCTTATATTCAGGATAATACTCTACTTTGCTTCATTATCAACTTCATAATGTTTATATTTATGTATTTGGCAGACGCTTTTATCCAAAGCGACTTACAGAGTAGACACAATATTACATTTCTCATCACTATGACAATAAGCTGTACAGAGGAGAAACCCTGATCAAAGTCAGTGGTGAGATAGAGATAGAGGTAGAGGGGACCACAGAAGGAGTTGTGGTGGGGGGTAGAGGTACGGGTTAGGGTTAGGATAGGAGATGCTCTTTGAAGAGGTGGGTCTTTAAGAGTTTCTTGAAGACAGACAGGGACTCTGCTGTTCTTGTGGCGCTTGGTAGGTCGTTCCACCATCTTGGAACGACGCATGCAAACAGTCTGATTTGTCTTAAGCGTGGTGAAGGCACTGCTAGACGACAATCCATTGATGACCGGAGTGATCGAGTTGTGACATAAGCCTTTGCAAGTGGATTCAAGTAGATGGGAGCCGTACCCTTAAGCACTTTGTAGGCTAGCATCAGGGACTTGAATTTGACCATATTGTAGGCAGACCCTCAGTAAGTGTTGAAGACCAGCAAAAGGAGGAATAAATATAACCAAATGACCTGCATATAGCAGTTAGTTATATGACAGTTTAGTCCTGTCATACTTTATGACAGGAGTGAAGTCTGAGCTGTTAAAAAGGACATGACAGTTTTAACTCACTATTGATGAATAATAGTTTGATATGAGGCTCAGAATGTACCTTCAGGAACATTTGGAACCGTCGCAGCAGCCATTGTCTGACTTCTCTCCATTAAAAAAAACCTTAAAACAGTCATAAAAAATTATTTTCTGAGCAACTTTATGAAGAGCTTCAGTAACATGCCAACATTTTAATATATATTATAAGATTTAAATGTAAAACAGTAGATTTTCTTGGTTATTTATTGAAACTACTTTATGGAAATATGAAATATAACCTGTTTAGGTTTGATATCAAAGCCATTTTAAAAAATATTAATATTTTTTTGGTAACGTTTTTAAATAGCTATTTAAAAGGCTCATCTGGGACTAATCAAATCAAAACTTTCCCAACAAAATTTTCTGTATAAATGAACACAGCTTTAAGTCATTTTCCTTTTTTCAGTAAAAGTGTGTTGTTGCCTTTTCTTTAGTTCAGTTGTGCTCCAAATTCTAAAGAGTGAAAATACATATGATCATCTCACTGGACTTTTTTTTCTTTCTTTTTTTTTTTTTTTAACAAAATCACAAGATATCAGATATGGCTTGCTTTTTACATCATTTTGATAAAGATCAAATGAGACAATCCTGTGAAATTCCAATTTATGTCTGCACATCAATGTAATAAAGCAGATTTTAGATACTAGACATTCGCCTGAAATCAGACGCTGGCAATGTCTCGGTCCTAGTTCTGCTGGACCTGAGCGCTGCCTTTGACCCACTTTGAGTTGTCTTCTACACAAAATGTGCTGTAAAATAAACTTGCCTTGCCGTGCCTAGAACGTTTGCTATTAAATTTGATTTACATTGAAAACAACCGAGTGGTACATCAAGCACATCAGCACACAGAAACTTACCCTCAACCAGGAGGCAGGAGACTGAGCTGGTTTTAGTCCATTTGCAGTATTTATGCTTAGAAATAGAAAGTACAAATATTATTTTTGTCCTCTGAAGGAGACAAAAGACTCACTAAACCAACTGGTCTAACCTTTTCGCTGCAACATAATTAAATAAATATCTAGGTCCATATGAAATAGATAATTAATGTGAAATGAATGAAAGATTAACAAAAGTATCAAATTTACAAAAGGCTGCCCGAGAAATGGCAGATATAAACCTGACTGACATTCATGTACTGTCCCTCTGTGTAACACAGCAATAAAACTTGAAACACCACCGTCAGCAAACAACAGCATTTGGCACTGGTCCATCTCAACAACCTCCTCCAGTCATCATTCCACTTTGAGATCCTGCTTTGCATGCAGCGCCTCCACTGGTGGGCAGTACACAAAGGGCTCCTGTAGGCTTTGCATGTGCAACTGACACTGAGAAAGAACACTGACTGGTCCTTTGCAAATTAGTATGAGGAAACATGAAACAATGCTGTCTGTAAATGTCTGTGTCATCACCATAAAGTGAGAGAAACCAGGACATACTAGTTTGTGATTCTGTTTACTTTTTATATTCATAATAATACTCTACCATTCTTTATAATCAACTTCATCATTTTAACCATAGTGTGGGTGGACGCTCAATAAGTGTGGAACACTAGCACTAAGAGGAAAAGATATAACCAAACGGTCAGCATATATCAGGTGGTTGATTAAGGTCCCAAGAGATTATATGACAGTTCAGTCCTTTCATAAAGTAAGACAGGAGTGAACTGTCATCCAACTTTTTTTCTGGGCTTTTCAGTCAGCTGTAAGGACATGAAACAGTTTGATCTCACTAATAATGAATAATAGTGTGATAAAAGGATCAGAATGTACCTTCAGGAACTTTTGGATCCGTCTCAGCAGCCATTGTCCGACTTTAGTGTCTGACTTCTCTTTTCATATCAAAAACCTAAAACCAGTCATAAAAATATTGATTTTCACAAAGAAACCTCATGAAGAGCTTCAGTAGCATGACAAGTACATTTTTCAGATGAGTTGTTCAGATGGCAACATGAGAAAACCTGTTTCGGTTTGATATCAAAGCTAATATAGAAAATATCACCAGGTTTTTGGTCATTTTTTTTTAACCAAAAGGCTGTGCCAAGTGGAATAAAAACTTTCACGGTAAAAATGATTACATAATTTAACACACCTTTAAGTCATTTTTCTTCTTTTGGTGAAAGTTTTTTTTTTTTTGTTTTCTTTAGTTCAGTTGTGCTGCTTATCAAAATCTTGCCAGCATACTAACATGTGACCCGTTTGTGTGAATTTTCAATTCTGAATTTTTGTGATTACAAACTGTCCTGACTGAAACAAAATTCTAAGAAAGCCTTAAATGAAAACAGTTTAACATTTGACGTGAATGCTCTTTTTCAAACAATCCACTGGATGGCAGCGTTTTGCTATTTTACTGTTAACAGTTTAGTTATTATGGATTTTTTCGCTGGAAAGTTTATGAACTAGAATTAAATACATATTTAGGTCAATTTAGAATAAATAATTTTTTTAATAGATCACAAATCAGCAGCCATTGTCTGACTTTTGTGTCTGACTCCTACCATTAAAAAAAAAACCTTAAAACCAGTAAAATATTTGTACTTTCACAAAGAAACTTCATGAAGAACTTTAGTAGCATGGCAATTTAAATGTAGATTATAAGTTTTAAATGTAAAACATTACATTTTTTAGATCATATATGTAAGTTACTTTATGGCAATGTGAAAAAAAAACTGTTTAGGTTTGATATGAAAGCCATTAAAAAAAATATTAACAAGTTTTTCTTTTGTCATTTTTAATACCCTTTAAAATGCTAATTTGTTACTAATTCAATCAAAACCCATACAAATGTTTGTAAAATTAACAGACCTTCAAGTCATTTTCCTTCTCAGTGAAAGTGAGTTGTGGCCTTTTCTTTAGTTCAGTTGTGCTCCCAAATCTAGAGAATAAAAGTACATATGATCAAACTCTCTGGACATTATTTTACAAAATCACAACATCTCAGATATTATTATTTTTTAGCTTCTTCTATCATTTTAATAAAGATTAAAGTAAACAAAACTATGAATATATTGCAATTCATTCCCCTCTGAATATAATGGAATATAGAAGATTTCAGATATTATGTTTGCTATCAGATTCATTTTAGATTGAAAACAACCTAGAGGTACATGAAGCAAATCTAATACTGTTTCACATAAACTTACCTTCAACCAGGAGGCAGGAACTGAGCTGGTTTAAGTTTGTTTGCAGTATGTATGCTTAGAAAGCGAAAATTGAAACTAAAATTATTATTTTTGTCCTCTAAAGGAATAAAAAGACTCACCAATCCAACTGGTCTAACCCGTTCGCTGCAACAGTGTGGGTTTAGTAAACATCCATTATTGCTAAACAGGTTATTCTCATTTGTCTATCATAGCTTTTATTGGGTGAGAGGCAGGCTCCCCTAGACGGGTTGGTCCATTAGTTGGATACAACTGGCTTACCTGAACCCTCCTCTGTCCCTGAGAATGTAATCTACATTTTAACCCATCCAATCACTTTTGCTGTGATTGGGCGTGACTCTATAAGAATAAACAGGAACTAACAAAGATCAATGCGCCCTAAATATAATTCAAAAAGAGAAAGTGAACAAGATAAAAATAAGAATGATTCTTACAGAAAAAGACTTTAATGAAAGAAAGATGGTAAACAATGGGATGTGACTTCAACACATGGAATAAACCAACACAAATGAGCAAAAAGCAATGTTGACTGTTTATTGTACTTTGTCCTGATTGAAAATAAAATAGAAAAACCTAAAAAAGTAATGTTCAACAATGTGTGATATGTATGCTCCACTTCAAAGAATCCACTGGATGGCAGCATTTGACTATTTTAATGTTCACGGTCAGTAATTATCTTTTTATTTTTTGCTGAAAATTTTATAGACCTTTAACAAAGATAACTTCTCAATGATTGAGGAACGTTCGTTGTTGTTAATCTATGTTATGATTAAAAAGTTTAGATTATTTCCCCTCATTGATTGAATACTGAAGCTTGCTTCGATACCTGCTTTGTTGCACCTGTTCGCTCAGCCTTTGCCTGGATGTAGCCAGCAGCCCACAATCAAGCCCTGCCCCCCATAGAAACCCCCTGGACAGGACTCTGCCCATAGACCTACACCCTCAGGTTCCTGTTACCTCCAATCTCCCTCTACCTTAATGAATCTCTTTAATTCCTTTATCCGGCAGTCCTTTTTTTATTTTGGATCCAGTCCTCACCCAACACATAACACTGCCAGTGAAAAGAGTCTTTAACTTACGCTTATGACGAATATTGTTGTGTCCCAACTCTGATGTTTGAGGTTGGAATTAGTAACGTTTAGAACTCTTCAGGAAATGTGAAAATGCGTCTAGAAATGGACATTTAAGGTGGTACAATGACCCAAAAAATGTATATATACATCCAACATTCAGACATCCAGATCAGATATGCTCATTACATTTAGATTAAGGACAAGAACAGACATTCAATGTATTTATTGGAGAACATTTTTCACATCACACATATGTTTATCTCTTGGCTTTCCACTAAAATATATAAACTAAAAGAAGGTAGTTTTTCTATTTCAGATGCAATTTGCATAATTTCATTGAGTTGTTCCAGGAGGTGTTTTCTCTCTACCATGCACTTGGAGTGAGCTGAACCTCCTCCGTTTTGGAGGCTCAAATGTACAAAATGACACACTGGCTTTTTCCCAAGTTCTTTCTTTCTTAGGAATGCATGAGCAGCGATTTGCAGAACGTCTTTCATCTCTGTTGAGTTCTCCATTGCTATGTTGATCATTGTGACATCACTTAAACCAATGACAAATGTTGCCAGCTGGTTGTCGTGCTCATAACTGTCATCAAGTTGTGCCAAGTCAGGAGACTTTAAACCCTCTGTGTCAATGAGAACTACAAAGTCATACTTCAGCTCACTCTTGAAGTCGTCTCCAAATCTGAGGAGGACCATGAGAAAGTTTATTGGTGGAAGTGTTATTTTAATAATTCATATTACGTGTAGCCACTTACTTTCCCAATTGTTGTCCCAGTTGTGCTCCAAATTCTAGAGAGTGAAAATAAACACGATCAACCTGTTGACAACCTGTTGACAACCTGTTGATGTTGTGATTTTGTAAAAAATCACAACATCTCAGATATGTCTAGCCTTTTACAGCATTTTGATAAAGATCAATTGAGACAATACTGTAAAATATTCTAATTATGTCTGCATATCAATGTAATAAAGCAGATTTTAGATAGTAGACATCAGCCTGAAATCAGACGCAGACAATGTCTCGGTCCTAGTTCTGCTGGACCTGAGCGCTGCCTTTGACCCACTTTGAATTTTCCTGGACACAAAATGTGCTGTAACATGAACTTGCCTTGCCGTGCCTAGAATGTTTGCTATCAGATTTTATTTAGATTGAAAACAACCGAGTGGTACATCAAGCACATCAGCATGTAGAAACTTACTCTCAACCAGGAGGCAGGAGACTGAGCTGGTTTTAGTCCGTTTGCAGTATTTATGCTTAGAAGTAGAAAGTAAAAATATTATTTTTGTCCTCTGAAGGAGACAAAAGACTCACTAAACCAACTGGTCTAACCTGTTTGCTGCAACAGCGTGGGTGTTGTTAACATCCATTACTGCCAAACATGTTATTCCCATTAGTCTTTACTAGCTGTTAGTGGGTGAGAGGCAGGCTCACCTGGACAGGTCGGTCCATGAGTTGGATACAACTGGCTTACCTGAACCGCCCTCCGTCCCTGAGAATGTAATCTACATTTTAACACATCCATTTGCTTTTGCTGTTATTGGGTTGTGACTCTATACGAATAAACAGGAATTAACAAAGGTTAATGAGCCCTAAATATAATTCAAAAAGAGAAAGTGAACAAGATAAACGGAAGAATATTTTTACAAAAAAGACTTAAATGACTTTCTTTCTCCACTGCTTCACATTAAACCTCTCCTACCACACACTCACTCTGATCGAAAAGTGATACAAAGTTTTGTTTGACAAATGTATGAGGAAGAATGTGTTTGTACCTTTTCAGGTGCAACACATACCAAGTGATTAGGATCAAACATACCACTCAGCAACAACTCCCAATAACTCTGCCATGTGTCCATATCTAAGGAGAGGGAACATATCTGTTATATTATTAGTATCTGTCAAGTTATGTGTGGTTTCGAGCATATCCTGCCTAAACTTGACAAATGGCTGGTCATCACCAACAAGGACGCTAGGCACAACTCAAATCCTTTTCCATTGTGTTTATTCGTTGAAATTGATGATCAGATTCGTCAAAGGATTTAGGATTGGAATGAGGATTAGGTTGAAAACCTTTCAAAAATAAATTGAAAAACAGAAGTTGAATTAGTTCAAAACAAACATTTTTAAATAAAACATTTTCACTGTGGCTCAACCATAAGCACAATATAAACTGTACATTACCAGGCCACTTCCAACTTCCAACTCAACTTCTACCTTTTAATAAACAATATCTTAATAACTAACTTAATTTCCTCCTTACTAGTTGCGTATGTGGTGATTAGACCATGAGCTGAACCTGCTTTGCTGAGAGCCGGTTTCTCCCTATTTCTGCCAAACTGCCACACAGGTGTGTGCGGGTGTTTTAACCACAAGAAGGCCTACACAGGAATTTCCGGCCCCCAACACAAGTTCACTCCTCCTTTTTTCCTACCTTTTCTTCTTTTTTTATATTTTTGACATGACAGTATCTGACGGCAGAGGAGTCGGTGCTCTACTGAATAAAATAGATTTTGAATAAGATAGAATTCTTAAAAATGTTTTTTTTTTACCTTGTCCTGTTCAGCATTATGGTAGCAGAACTGAAATCTGAGTACCGTGCTATGCTGATCAAAATAGCTTTGCGAAGGGAAGGCTTTGTTGGTGAGAAGCCCCCCTTGATTACCAAAAACTGCTTTATTTATTCATTGTTGTTACCAAACTTACATGTGTCTAATAATGCCAAACCTGACAGAGGGACAGGGAAGAAAGAAGAGTAGTTGAAAGGAGCGAGACCCTTTAGACAGAAACAGAAAGGGAAAAAAAGGAAGACAACAAGATCATACAAGCAGCTGTAAAAAGGAGACTGTTCCTTGTTGGCAATCCGGGTGGAGAATCTAAAGGGGCTCCTGCAAAAGGACACAGGGAAGCGAGCCAGTGTGACCCCCAACGCCACGGACCCCCGGGGGCCATGGTGTGCCCTTTTGTGCCTGTTGCACAGCAGCGGGGAAAGTCAAGGCCGAGTCCCCCCCCCCGTCCGACCCAACGCCAGGAACAGCACGAGTGGACTGGAGGACAGCAGACCCAGAACCAGACCCAAACACGACCACTGTCACTCCAGTCAGACCCATGCATGCACACACACACATGCGCACACACACACACACACACACACACTCTTGCACGCACGCACACACGCATGCACGCACCACACACACACACAAACACACACACACACACACACACACACACCTACACGCGCACACACACACACACACAGAAAATATATAAATAAATACCAAGAAAGTAAAATAAATAGTAATAATACTGAAGAAATAGATTAAAGAGGAAAAGGTAAATAAATACATAAATTAATAAATTATCCTGTGGGTGCAGCGTGTTGGGCACCTCCCGGGTCAGTAATACCCCACTGCCGAAGACCCGGGCCCGGCAGAGGCCGGTCCCGGGTCACCCCCTGGGACGGAGAGGCAGCACCCAGACCCCAGAGCCACCGCAAGAGGGTCCCCAAGGGATCCCCGCCCCAGGCCACGAGACAGCTCCATCTAAGACATCTTAGACACCCCCTCTAAGTCATAAAGCTCATCATTGGGGACCAGAGAGAATTCAATTCAGCTCGTTGCTGTTTGGAAGAGGCAGACATTAATACCAAGCTTATATAGTCTAAAAGAAGATTTCTAAACTGATTAATACTAAGTTTATCTTTTGCTTTCCACTTCATGAGTACACGTTTCTTTCCAATGCATAAAACCGTGAGGACCATGTGAGCTGACTTCCCTTCTATGTTGATGTAATTTAGATCACTAAGTATGCAGAGTGTGGGACATGCAGGAATACTACACTTCAACCATATTGACAGTTCCTTGCAGACCTCCAACCAGAACTTGTGAACAGGTGCACAGAACCATACAGCATGTGCATAATCATCTGCTGTATTGTCTGTGCAATGTTTGCAGATATTTAAAGGTGTGAAACACATTTGTGGCCAAAAATTACCATCAGTGGTGAGGGATAGATCTGCTTCCCACTTTGAGGAAGGTAGACAAATAGTGTTGACACGGTAGGAGGGAGGAATTCACACCAGGTTGTCAAAGAAGTGCTGACGTTAATACTTTTAAAGCATTTATGACGCTTTAAATTTCGACTGATAAATGGTAGATCAGAGATTTCGAGATTTTCACAAAGTGCATGTTCAACATTCAGCCATGGTTCATCTTGGGGTTTGGATTTTTGCCATTTTAGTATCTAAATAACCCTATTGGCTAGAGAGTGGTGATGAAAGTTAGGTAAATCTAATCCACCACTGTCTCTGGTCTTTTGGAGAGTCTTTTGTGGAGGTTTGCCTTTCCACAAAAACTTGGAAATTCATTAATCTAGATGATTTTATGGGGATCATTGAGAAGAAGTAATATATATTGGGTAGCACCAACATTTTAATGGTAGCAACTCTATCCATAAGTGATATGGGTAAAAATAGTATAGAATTAAACTTTTTGTCATTGCACAAGTACAAAGTAACAAAACTCAGTTGCACCAAGCCATGAATATGCTATCATTTTGAATTTATGAAAATGCAGACTATGAGCAGAAGTAAATTCATGAGTGAATCCTGAACATTTCTGCTCCAGATGGTTCTGGCAGAGTTTGCAGAGAGCTCAGGAGAAGAGCCTCCACTCATAGTTTGGGTCATCTCCATGTTTGTTAAAAGAATAGGAGTAGACTCACTTGACCTCTGAAACGTTCCACTGAAACTGTAGTTGCCAATGCAATTGCCTTTTAGAATGACAAAGAAAACAATACTTTTCACTCTTTTCTGTCCTTCAAAAAGATATATTTTCTTTGCTCAACCTGCCAAATGTTTTTCTGTCGGTTCCTGTACATCTTGACGATCACCATTGGTTTGCTTTGACGTTTATATCTGATAAGGTTAGGGACAGGACGAGAAACAAAAGAAAAAAACTTGTCAGACAGAGCAGCAGCTAAGGTGCGCCAGCAAAGAATGCTTTTCAGTTCCACTGATGTGTAAAACAGAAACTGGAGTTCAACTGAAACATTGTTTTGTGCTGTCTGAACATTGTCTGGTTAGTTTTCTTGGATGAATCTTTATGTGTGCCCTTTCTGTCTGTTTGGTATCAACTCTGCAGGGTTTAACTGTTTCCAGTAATGCCACTTTAGATCACAGTAAGGCCACAGTAAGACTCAAACTGCTTCCATGTATTCTCTTTCAACGCCATTTTACACATATCAGAGAAAGCTTCCTCGAGGTTCCAATTCAGTTTGGTTAGTGCCGAAAGAACGAGATTGCGGATACAATTAGATTCCTCTGCAGGGTGGCTGGGCTCTCCCTTAGAGATAGAGTGAGAAGCTTGGACATGTGGGAGGGGCTCAGAGTAGAACCGCTGCGCCGCCAGTTGAGGTGGCTCGGGCATCTGATTAGGATGCCTCCTGGTCGCCTTCCTTGTGAG
Organism: Menidia beryllina; assembly: GCA_013363375.1. NCBI lineage: Eukaryota > Metazoa > Chordata > Actinopteri > Atheriniformes > Atherinopsidae > Menidia > Menidia beryllina. The sequence continues at coordinate 3,475 of JABUIW010041927.1, read as the reverse complement.
GTGTTCCAGGCAGGTCCCACCGGGAGGAGACCCAGAGGAAGACCCAGGACACGCTGGAGGGACTATGTGGGAAGTCTGGGTTTCTCTGCTTTAGCTGCCGCCCCTGCGACCCGACCCTGTATAAGCGGTGGAAAATGGATGGATGGATGGATATATGCTGAGTTTGCTGGTATTTTTCCTGTGTTACTGTTAAATGTCTGAACCATAAAGTATTTGGTCTGAAGGACTGCTGGCTGGTTAGGTTGTTCAGCAGGGTGAGCGAAACAGATGGCCACCATTGGGCATGTGCTTTTGACTAGATTTGTGTTGCCAAATCTCCCTAGCTGGTATGTTGGTCAGACACATGAACTTTATTTTGCCCTTGGTTCAGGGAAGTTTTAGAGTGTAACATTCCTTTCTCCTGTTTCAGACTTCAGACTTCCTTAAGTTTGCTTTAAATAAAATTATTTCCTCATTCCTCATAGATAAAATTCCACAACAATACACAAACACATGTGTATGTATATATATATATATATATATATATATATATA
>JABUIW010041925.1:35953-46515 GCA_013363375.1 Menidia beryllina | reverse complement strand
AAAAAAAAAAAAGAAGTTGTTTGGATCAGCAGCAGATGTCCTTTGGCTCAGAGTCATGTTTTCTCTCATGTCCTCAAACCAGTTGATTCCATATTGGACAGTTTTGCTTAGTTTTGCTAGGATAACAAGAAGATAACTACTTGCATAGATGAAAGAAGTCTGAGAATGACATGCCTCTAATCAAGCTATCAACCAAATCTGACATGTGCAGGAAAAGCATCGTGCATTAGGCGTTTTTGTGAACTGAATCCTTTTCTGCCAAAATGCAAACTATTGGTGCTTTGCTCTCTGGTGTGCTTCTCATTTTTCCTTTCAACTCTTTGTTTCCTTCTATAAACACAAAAGAAGATGCCCTGAAGTGGAATCCATGATAATATCAATCAATACAGTTTTGTATAAGAGAGTATTGATTCCTTTTTGTTCATTTTGACTTGATAGATGTAGCTTATCAGCACAAGTCTGTGATGGACAATGGCTCGGTAGTGCTCAACAGATAAGATCCCTCCCCTTGGCATGGATGATTATCACCAATTTCAACAGACGATTTGTCCAAATCTTCATTTCGATCTCTACAATCAAGGATATTCAGTATCAAGAGAAAGATTCCTCACCAAACCTGAACACTCCCAAAGGTGGAGGATCACCACCATTCCCCTTGCCTTACATCCTCCTCCTCAACTTACCATCCATCACACAGATGATCAATAGAAGTGCTTATAATGATAATGTACATTTTACTCTTATACTAGTTGATGTATTTAAAGAGATATTAAAATTTATTTCACTAATAAATTGACGAAAGCCTTGACAAAAATATCAGTTTAATGAAAGACATTTATTATAAGGAATGGATTATAATTATGTGATTACTATCACTAACCTTACCATAAAAAAAGTCTCTCAAATGGGAATTTATGTATGTATGTGTGTGTGGATGTACAGTAGCAGTATCCAGTGTTAGAACAACTTTTCCAAGTATTTCTCATACATATTTACAATCCCTGAGATCTTTATCTTGGTGTAAAGAATTTAGTAGTTATATATTAAGCATGACAGATTTGAAACACATAAACATGTACATTTACAACTGTACACAGAGGAGAGGGGACACATAGGAGAGAACCAGTCAGCATGCCGACTGACTTGCCTTGCCTTTTTGGCTGACATCACTAATTACAGTTCTGTCCAAGAGAGCTTTTCACAGACAGGCAGAGTAGAGTGAGACAGTTTACAGAAAGCAGTGAAGGGGAGCATCTGGCCATTCCACATCTGGACGCAGTCAGGAGAAATGACACTTCAGCCTACAAGGTATGTATAAACACCATACACTTTGTAGGATTTCACACAAGCTGTGATATATAATTTCCTGTAAAAAAAAGAGACTGAACAGTGGAACAGTGTTTTAGAGTTTGTCAGTAACCACATGTAGACAGTTACAAGGATGTGTTGTCATGTGTGAGGGGAAACTTGTTCAACTGAAGGACATTGTATGAGATATGAGATCAGTTTTTTTAATGTCTCATTATTGAGATACAATTAGAAAGAAAAGGCTAGATGACTCTACTCATTAAAACATATTTTGAAGCATCTTGCTTACTCTCCCTGAATGAAACTTTTTGATCTATCATTGACTGAATGATCAAAGATTTGTTTTATGCATATGAACATCTAGAAATAGCATTTTATGCTTTGTTTCATGGATTCTGGCTCATTCATTCCTCCTTGTCTTCATCATAAAACTTGTCACAACAGGAGATTTTGCTTTCATTCCGCTCACTCATGATCAATTGAATTCTAACCAAAAATTGCAACTCACTATATGACAACAGTGCTTTGTTATTATGAAAATACAGACAGCCAAAAGGAGGATGAGATAATCTCATAATGATACAAATGCACTGCAAGGAACTCTGTGGACAGATATGAGCCTGTTGCTCATTACTGCAACATGGAACACAGGTAAAAGAATTATGTGTGACATCTGCCTAATTGTAATTTATAACTGAAATGGATGGCATAATCAGTGCATTAGATCCCAGTAACAGCTTACTCATGGCTGTTAATGCTGTTCTTTTTGTTTTCTACTGATATTTGCACCTTGAAAGAAATCTTCTTATCTAAATATTTATCCATATTCTTGAGGTAGCTTTTCATTTCTGCTTTATGGACACATGAGACAAGTCTTGGAATGACCTTAAAATAAGTTTCTGTATGAAAGGCTCTCCCAAAAAATAAATCCCCACACAAATTTGCCAGGCTTGCATTGAATTCAGCGTGCATTTTCCGTCCTTAAATGTAAAACTAAGAATTTTTCAATTACTAATTGAATTAAGAAAGATGAAGTCTGACATCTCTATAATGTGTTCAGGAACTATGTAAAATGAAGACATTCAAAACCATAATTTTTATGGAAAAAGAGGAAAAACATCAAACAAAGAGCCAGTCTGGTATTTCTGAATGTTTCCACCAGACACAAAGGAAGTATTGGTCATATCCTCTTTTACTTCCCCAAAGAGAAATCAGATTAGTTTTCTAAGTCCAACTGTCACACTTTTAATTTTATTTGATCATTTTAATACTCTGAAATGTTTGCATTTACTTGTTTCTCATACAATATTCCCTCTCCCTTCACAGCTTTCCAGACCTTATTACTGTAGTCTTGAATGGAGACAATACCAACACCAATGCCACTGAATGTCCAGATTCGCCAGTTTTGCAATGGCTGACATATGGTCAGCCTGTATACATTCTGATCATCAGTGTTATGGGGATCATATTCAACCTCTTTGTCCTGATTGTTTTCATCTTCCATAAGAAGCCTTGCACTGTAGCAGAGATTTACTTGAGCAACCTGGCTGCGGCTGATCTTATGCTGGTGTCTTGTTTACCCTTCTGGGCTGTCAACATTTACAATGATTTCAACTGGCCTTTTGGCCAATTCATGTGCAAAGTTGTCAATGTAGGCATTAAAATAAATGTCTACAGCAGCATCTACTTCCTAGTATTAGTCAGCATGGATCGCTATGTGGCACTGGTGCATACTTTGTCACATGGGAGAATGCGTAGGTCAAAGCATGCCAAACTAAGTTGTCTGCTGACATGGAGTTTTGGCTTGCTGCTCAGCATACCAACATTCATCTTTAGGGGGGTGAAACATTTCCCTGAGTATGGTGTTCATGCTTGTCATCTTGAATACCCAAGCCTCAAAGCAGAGCTTGCCTATGATGGGATGTTGGTCACTCTTAGCTTCATTTTTCCCATTTCAATCATTTCATTCTGCACTTTTAAGATTATTCAGGCTTTGAGGACCAAGGGTATAGAGAGGTGCAATGCTGAGAAAACAGAGAAGAAGGCCACCAACTTAGTGCTGATAGTCCTCCTGGCCTTCGTCATCTGCTGGGTGCCATTTCACTTGGTCACCGTTTTGGATTTGCTCTACCGAGCTGAGGTCCTAGGAGGGTGTGACCTCACATCTGCCTTAGATGTTTGCCACCAAATCTTCACCTATACAGGCTTCTTCAACAGTGTTCTCAATCCCATCTTGTACGTTATTGTGGGGAAGAACTTCCAAAAGAAGGTCCAGGAGCTCTTCAAGCAGTGGAGCATTACGAGAACAAAAACTGCAGAGTCTACACGCTCAAATCTGTCCTCCACGCTGAAGACTTTGGTATAAAAATGCGGCCACTGTGCTGAATTCAGTACTGGACTTGTATTGCTCTAAAAATCTATAATGATCACGACTTTTACCCCGTGGACAAGCTAACGTAATACTGTTCTGTCAGTTGAATCCATTCAATCATTTAGCATAAGCTGGAAAATTGTTTTCCCACTTCTCAAATGGTTCCATCACCTGTGATAGACTGGACCTGAGTTACAATATTTTTTTGTTCAAACATTAAAGTTGTCAATGTAAAAGTGATGTGATGTAAATATCCCCAGTTGCTCATGTAAATATAACTTTCATGCATGTTCTTTATTATTAATCAAACTGAAAATATGTGTAAAATTATTTATTTTTGCTGTAAACGTGTCTAAATATGTTTTCCAATATGATAAACTCTGCATACAAACTGATACATACAACTGCTTGCTGAATGTTCAAACATGATTTTCCACTGGTAAAACATAAACACCATGCTTTTTGTGGTCTGCCGAGACATCAGATGTCTCATAATGGGTTTCTCTCCACACAAAAGTCTAATGGCCCACTGTTGACTCATTGTGGGCTCCGGGTAGGGATACACCCTGAGACAACCTCAGAAACGAGACTAGTCAGAGCAAACGGGAAATTGAGCCTTACCAAATGTGCCAAGGTTAAAAAAAAGGAGTGGAACAAAAAACAGGCAGGCAGACTCAAAAACCTCAGACTGTGAAATGTCTTCTAAAAATACGCAGTTTTTAGCTTTTTTGTGTGTGTTTTTATCTACCATTCTCAGTCATTGAGCCATAAATATCCACAATCCTAAAACATCCACAGAAGGCAGAAGATTAGGCAGCGTGTCATTGACATACTATGTGAGCTTCTTGAAAGTGGTACAAGGTAACACTGGATGATGATGCACTCCTGCCAATAACACATTCTAGAAGTTGCCAACGTGGCAATGTCTGCCAGTAAATGTCTACCAGTAGTTCCTGTTTTCATGGCAGCAACTTAGAGGCTTGCGTTTTTTTGGTACTGTGTCAAGAGTTGGGAAATTGAGGCCGAGGGAAGAACATGTTTGCTGTGTTCCTGACGGACACACCACCATCCTCCTTTCCCCAATTTGTCTGTTAACCCCTTACATTTAGAACTCAGAATTAGACACAAATTTAGCGACAGAAACATTTCATTTTTAATTGTACTGTTAAAGGGATCGTTCGCTGAGTTTATATATTTTTTTATTTTTGTAAGTGGAATTGTGTGAATTATTTATGAGTTTTCAATATCTTACCCGTGGGGCATGGAGCAGGAGTCCTCAGGGAAGCTTAAAGCTGAACCGAATGCAGCCACTGGAAGACCAAAACACCTCAAACTAACATAAAATGTGAATCCTGCATCAAATAGTTGTTTTCACTTCCTCTACTGTAGGGTATCAGAGTAAGAACATTGTTGGGAAGTGTTTGTACTTGAACCACTATAAAATTGTTTAGTTTTGAGTTGTTGTAGATAGCAGAAAAAGTTCTTATGAAGATTCTATTAACCAGTATTAATGAAGTCTATTAACAAAGAGATTAGTCCCATACATTCCGCAAAGTATTCAACTAGTACCCTGGCATTGTTCACTCAGCCTTGTGCTTCTCTCAATATACACTAGCTGCTGGGTCATCTGAGCATATCTGCAGAGAACAGAATGCTGAGTTGCTCTGAAATTTTAAGTAGAGGGTAGACCATGCAGTCCACAGTTGTGTAATTGTGTATCTTTGCTGACCATGTTCTCATTCAACACTTTAACGTCAATAACTAGATAAAAAAACACCCAGTCGTAATTCCCTTTGCCATATAAGGGAGTAGTTTTAGGGAATGTCAATTCCCATGCAATTCCTTCTACAGCAAGCCCTTATTGAATAGCAGATTGTATCTGCACTGTTTACACCTTTCTTCACGTTTAAAATACTTCATTGTTCAGCTCCAATTGGCAGCATGTATTTGCGCTCCTCATCAACCAGAGCACAGCCTGAGATCCACAGATAAAGTTTTAATGTGCTCTATACTGAAAAGAACTAATCAAAACAGACATCTGCCTGCAGTCAGAGTTCCTTAACTTAGGGTGTCCATTTTTTCTTGTTGACATTTTTAGTATATACATTTACTCATTACCAAGTCATAGTGTTTAATGCTTAGAAATCTCCCCTGAAAATAACCCGTATATTTGTTCTTCATTGTGCTTTGTAGTACATAAACATCAGGTAATAGCCTTGTAGTGGTCTCTCAAGGAACCAAAGAGCAGATTCCTTTGGTTACTCTAGTTTCATTATTATATACATGGCGATAATGAAATGTTTCATATGACTGTAAAGTACTGGCGGACCATCCAGGATGTACCACGCCTCCCATTGACTACTAGGTTAGGCTCCTGTCCCCATTGGGGATTAAGCCGTTATGAAAATGGATGAATGACTCTAAAGTAATTTAAAAAGTTGATTAAAATGGATATGTGAAACTTTGCTGTGTTTTGAATTAATTACTTCTGTATACGGATATGATTGCTTTTATTTGACAAAGCGGATATTGCTATATTGAAGCCAGACTTCGACTTTGTATCTTTTTTCATCTCTTGCATAAAAGCTGTTTCTATAAGATGCTTGGTTTAGTTTCTTCACTGACCTCATGTGTTGAGACTGGCACTTGCATGTTCTCCAAAGGAGGTGGACAAAATAATTCAATGTTTATTTTTTCTGTACTACAGAGTTTACATGGAAACTTATTGACTTTTTTTACCTCTAAAGTATCTGTATAACTTGAAAGATGAAGAGAAATTTGTACCAAACAGAAACCTTGGTGTAACAATTCACACAATTTACACAATTCACAAAGAAATAATTTCCTTTTCAAACATTTTGTATCATAGGAAACAGTCATGTGTCTGTTTAGATAAGAGCATTGTTTATATATACATAAAAGAGAATGACTTTGTCCTGCCTTATTTATCAGTGTGACTCATGTGCGCTTTTATTACTTTGACCATGAATGGTAAGAAAATCTCCAGACCCTGACGAAAAGTTAGAAAACAAGTCAGGAAAGGCTCATGAATATATCTAATTATTTGTTGTTATGACTAAACAATTCATAGTCAGAGCAAAATATTTGATATAACATGCCATTACAACACAATAAAAACAACATTTACTGATTCTGAGTTCCCAATGATTCAGTTACAATTGACTTGAAATTCCTTGAAAAAAACTTGAAAAAAATGTAATGGAGCTGGCTGCATACAAGATAAGGGTCTAAGAAAGTAGATAGATTATCTAAACTTTTCCTGGTGAGCTTATATGACATTTATCTTTGTGAGAGAATTTACATTATTTAAAATAAACATTTATTAAATCAATAAAGCTTGGGTTTGTTTAGCTGTTGATGTTATGACATTTTTGGAAGTTTTTGTGATTCATCCCTTATGACTTCAGCACCTTGTCAAAATGCTCTAAACATTTGTTTCGGTTTACTTTTCTTGAATCTTTTAAAAATGTATTGTTGAAAAGACAGAGTGTCTAGCAATGCTTTTTACTCCTGTATTCAGTCAAATTCACCCTCCTATAGTCAGTCAGGATAAATAAAAGTTATTCATGATCTCTTATTGATGGATTACACTACAGTCCCACACTTACCTTCTCAAGATCCAAACACATTTAGTGCTCCGCAGTTAAGGCCCAGCTCTTACACGTGTGCTCAACAAATGTTGATATCTTTCCTAAACAAGTTGATATATTGAGCTCAGCAGCCAAGGGTGTGGAGGAATTCAAGTACACACAAAACCACTCACAGGATACCTCTCCTCATCCTGTCTGTGAACCATTAGCTTGGTGTACAAAGCTGAGCCCTGTTCCGCATGCGTCTCATTTAATGACCAAAGGAGGATTAGTGGAATAAATACGGTAAGCAATTCTCTTGTTTCATTTTACTGTTTTCCTTGAACTACAAATGTATATAATATTATTATATATAACTTTTTTTTTCAAAATCCTGATCTCTGTCAGAAAATCAAATGCCACACAAAAAATATTAACAGTGCAGAAGAATTTGCTTTCTTGAATCTGGTTTAAAACAACATGTGAATTAGAAGCAATTCTGCCATTAGAAAAAGTACGAGTGTTTGTCTCTACTACCTAATGTAATCATTTTTTTCTTATTTACTGTAACACTGTCATTTTCTACAATCAAAATACAGTTTAGAACCTTTTCAACTTTAACTCAATCGTTAATATTCAGGCTTCAATGACCAGTGTGTTATCTTAAAATGATCATAATGATTAGATATGCCAGTATATTAAAAAAAAAATTATAATAAGACCATAACATTAATGATAAACAATCAGGCATAAATATTTTTGTTTTTATTATTTTTTGTTACATGTATTTACATTTTATAATATAAAGCCCATTAGTTTAAAACTTGTCTTATACACGCACAGCAAAAGTGCTGTCACCTTTTCAAATTATGACAAGCTGTTAAGGAGAGGCTAACTACACCACTGCCGACACAAACTGACTGTTGTCTCTCATAAAACCTTTACTTTCCAATTAATCATTATTTCAACCCTATCAGCTCTTCATACCTTGAAAAGTTCTCACACAGCAGCCTTCTGTGCCACGAATTGCCTCCAGGGACATATAAAGCTTTTAACAATGGAATGTAACTGAAATTAATGTAATTAAAATGAACTGAAAAGTAAAAAAAAATATATCAACTACTAAAAATAGAACCACCACCGTGTCAATAGATCGGTCGTCAGATTTGAATGTGGCACAATATGAGCTTTTGCACTATGGAACTTAGCTCACTCAAATTCCCCTTTCTTTGTGAAATGAAATGATAACATGTTTTGGTTAAAGAATAACATATTTACCTAATTTAGGAATAATAATTCAGTTTTTTAAATGCAGGGAGATTTGGTACATTTTCTTCAGTAATGACAGATCTTTTATGTTTGATTCTTCAAGTCTTTCATTTGTGTTCATGTTCTCATCTCTGAAAAGAAAAATGTGGCATTTGTATCAACATAACTGTTTAAGAAGTGTCATTGTTGCAATTCCTTTGATAAGTAATGCATCATTATTCTATTACGCAGTCTATGGAGCAAATAACCTGGGGGACAGCGGCATTGACCTGGTCTGAAAACAACAGCACATCGTCTCCACTCAACTCAACAGAGTCCCCCCTCTCCACTGAATGGGAGATAGTCCATACCTTTGTTCCCCCATACATCTTCATCATATCCTTGTTCGGCCTTTTCTTTAACAGTTTTGTCTTGGCAGTTTTTATAGCCCACAAGGACAGCCTGACTGTGGCAGAGATCTACCTCAGCAACCTGGCCCTCGCTGACCTTATTCTGCTCTGTGGTCTTCCTTTCTGGGCAATGAACATTCTCAATGAGTTTCATTGGCCCTATGGAGATGCATTATGCAAACTGGTCAGCGCCACCATTGTCGTCAACTTCTACACCAGCATCTACTCCCTGGTCATGATTAGCATTGACCGCTATTTGGCGCTCGTGAAGACCATGAGGGCTCGGTGGTTCAGACGGACACTTTACGCCAAGATAATCTGCTTGATTTTGTGGATGTTAGGAATCTTGCTGGCGCTCCCGACCATTGTTCACAGAAAGGTGAAGTTCTTTGAAGAGTATGACATTTCTTCCTGTGTTCTTGATTACCCCCGTGAAAGCTCTTGGAAGGTGGCCAATCAGATTGCAATGAACATCTTGGGCTTTGTGGCTCCTCTTCTGGTCATTGTTTTCAGCAGCTGGAATATTGTCAGAGCTCTGGCTCAAAGAGGTGAGGGTTTGAGATGTCGGGATGGGAGCGACATGAAGGCCACAGTTCTGGTTTACGCTGTAACTTTGCTGTTTGTACTGTGTTGGGGTCCCTTCCAGGTTTTCACCTTCCTTGACACTCTCTGTGATGTCCAAGTGTTGGATGAGACATTGTGGTTTCACACTCTTGATGTAGGAAGCCAGATTTCATCATACCTGGCCTTTCTCAACAGTACCCTAAACCCTCTTCTATATGTCTTCTCTGGACAGTACTTCAGAAGGAAAGTTTGTGCAGTCTACAAACGGGCTAGACATCAACGAAGGGGATCAGACATGACTACATACCAACGTTCGGTTGTGTCCACTTATGTCAATAGAACAGAACAAATAAAACCAGTTGTCATTTTTAATACCAAAGAGCAGTAATTCATGTGTAACTCAGATGATTTCCTGCTTTCCAGTATAGTTTTTGGTCATTAATAAAGTGTACAGGATATGGCTCTCAAGCTGTTATTTCATGAGAGTTAATTCAATAAAAATGCTGTTACAGAGATAAGCAGCACTATGACGGGATGTTTCTGCTACATTTAGGGAAATAATGAGCACATTGATGGATTTCATAAACCATTAAATGGAAGCATTTTTTCCCCTAACAAGCTTTATTATGACACTTGTGTCTTTCACTGTTGACATACAGTATGCATTTTGCCTGTCCTGTTTAATATCTAAAATTTTCTGACTTCTATTTTTTTAGTAGAAGACAAATAATAAAATGCAGCAAAGGTTGTCTTTTCTAAAAATCTTAATATAAACCACTCTGAATGTGACTTCCACTTCAATTAACAGATTTACAGTCATTCCCTCTGTATGTTTTAGCATTGTCACACTGATCTGATGATGAGATCATGCACAGATCTAGATTTTGTCTATTTTTTTTAACAATGCATGCATCAATTATTCAGTTTTTTGTGCATTACTTGAACCATTAATACAAACTACTTAATGACACCCATTAATCTTCAATTTGAAAGATGACCCGTACAAAAACACATTTAGCATTTACTTTCTTTCTTTCTTTCTTTCTTTCTTTCTTTCTTTCTTTCTTTCTT
>JABUIW010041925.1:0-35943 GCA_013363375.1 Menidia beryllina | reverse complement strand
TTCTTTCTTTCTTTCTTTCTTTCTTTCTTTCTTTCTTTCTTTCTTTCATTTTGTCTTCCCGGAAGGTGCAAACATGATCTCTCTATCCATTTGATGGATTTAAGTTAATTTGTGGGCCAATAAGTGTCAGCAAAATGTGGACTTAAGTTTTTATTTTGGCCTGTTTGACATCTAGCAGTGGTAGAAATCTTTGCTGTCTTTATGTGTTACATTTCATCTGGTATCCATTTGTCTCTTTACTGCCATGTTTTCTTATTAAGATAACGTGAACAATCATATTTAATAACTGTTTTGATTAATCTTGTTTATCTTGGTTTATTACAACAATTTAAAATATCCTTTCCCTTCTTCTCCTTTACATCCTTGCAAGACTTTACAAAATGATACCCATTTAATTACTAATGGACAAGTCACAAAAATTGCCAAATTATGTCTGTCTTCAGTTAATGCATCATCGTCCAAAATGTCCATATTTGCAACAAAATTGAGACAGAATAACTCCAAGTTACAGTTTAATGTGACACTGATAGTTCACGTTTTTATGCTGTCCCCACGATCAAACCATCAGATTAACACCAATACTGTGAGCAGTGGCAAACTTGCCCCCTTTATTGTTAGACTTTTCTATCCATTTATATATTTTCTATACCTGTACAACCCACCGAGGTGCTGAAGCCAATTCCCGAGAAGCAGAGGGAATATGCAACATTAGCCTTTTCATTATTGAAGATTTTCTATGCTCTACCAAGTATATAGCACTTTTAGAGCTTCACATGAGACACTAAGAGTAATGCTTTCCTTAAAACTATGCCATGTTGCTAACACAGCAAGTAAAGCAGGTAATGTGACAGGGCTCTGTCACTGAATATTAATTTGCTGAGTGAAGTTGAGTGAATATTTTCTTTGACTACTCATTAAGATAGTCAGTCCAAGCTTCATATTGACTTTGCAGCAGACTTTAGCTACCAACAGGATCTCTCATAATTTTTTTGACGGATATTGCTTTCCCCATAGAAAAACTTTTTTTTTTTACTTTAACATTTCAACAACTCAAGTGTTAAAATTTGCATGGATAGCTTAATAATTTTCAGACTGAAGTTATTCATTGCAGAAAGGAAGCATCAAGTGATATTAGAGAAAGGACTACTTAAAGCAGACTATTGTTTCTGAATTCCTGGAAATTCTGTTGCATAAACAATTGTCTTCTGTCTGCCTTGAGCAGCATTCAGAGTTTTATAACACTCCACTCCTGCTCACAGGAAAACATTATGGTCTGATTGTTATTGTCTTTGACTGGGAGAGAACTGTACATGCCAACCCTTGTGAACAAACATGATGATGTAAAACAGCACAAAACAAGGTCCAGGAGTATCTTAACTGTGACGATTGACCAGATTATGACATTAATTAGTCTCAGAGTCGTCTTAAAATGAGCCTAGGACACAGATTGATTTAAAGTCCATGAGTATAGAAAGGCTCCGTGACACTGAAAGCCAGAACTATGTTAAGGACTTCAGTCAGAATTCAATGCGGATACTTATGCCTGTCCTCTGGTGACAAAGAACAGAGTGTATGATCTCTTGAATCTGCATTGCTTATTTTCTTCATTCTTTAGCACACAGTAATACAAACAATGATGAAATACATTTACCAAATTAGACTTCAAGAAGAGTCCAACAAGCATATTAACAGTGAAGTCATTAAACCTGGATAATAAATCAGCATGGTTCACAAGTACATTTTTGGTAATAAAGATAAAGACTTACATTGATGACAAACAATCTTACAAGCAACACATAGAATAAACATAAGAAAGGATTACAAAATCAGTTTTGCGTAAAAAAACTTCAATTGATATGGCATTTACTCATATGGCCGTTTTGTATCTTGCAAAAAATATGCTAGATAAATGCTCTGACCTTTTCACACCACTCATATTTGCCCTCTGTTTGCTTCTGTGTAGGCACCATCCAGGGCTGTAATTGCTAAACTGCTAAACTGATTAGCGGTGAAGGAGAAACATAGCAGCTCTAAACAGCCAGGGGTTAATCAGATGCCCTGCTCTATTGTCATACAGCATACCCTCAGGATATAATCGCAATAGTCCCTAAAAGGGTGGAAAGTTAGTCTTTTAAATAGTGCATTTTAATATTAGATTTCTTATGCAAATGCAAAAATATCTGTTTCTTTCACAATTTATCACTTGTATCAAGTAAAAGTTTTAGAACTAATTTAAGTAAAAAAAACTCTTAAGTTTATGACTGTCCAAACTGTAAAAATTGATTTTCCCTTTAATCAACATATCCAAAATTTATTTGACTGGATGTGTGCTGTTGATTTACTTATATACTCAAAATGTATAAAGTTCCATCCATCCATCTATCCATTATTGTCAAAATCTAAAATTTTGTTAAAGTGATCGTGTACTCAGAAAAAATCTGTTTGAAAAGCATTAGTCAGAATTGATTGCAGCATAGAAGCAGCTTTGAAATCTGCAAATCGTCTCCTTTGTGATCTAGAAGGACTTGTCCGTACTTGTCTTGTCTTCTTGAATATTAGAGTTACATTTGGTATGACAATTATAGAAATCATGTACATCCACTACTTTTCTAGAAAATTGAAGTTAATACTGCATGTCAGAACAATCAAATAACATGCTCCCAGATTTCATCAAGCCACTCACCAGCTAATAACATCACACAATTATCGGAAGACAATTACTTCATTAAAGAGCACTGCTCCTTTTTCATCCTTCTTTGTTTTTCTTATTATTTGCTTGTCATCAGTGTGGTTGTATGAAAATACATCTGTTCTAGATATAAGCTAAGCAGTTTTGGTTTTGGATAGGTTGGGAATAGGAGCCAGACTTTGGATCTAATTTTAACAACCTCGATCCTGCATCCTGTTCACTCCAAAGAGGCACCACCCCAGCTTATTTCCAGTTGTAAGAACACTGACGTGCAGGAATTAATGGAAACTGTGAAAAAAATGTGAGTGTAAGTTTTAACACATCCTCTTTGAAAAAGGAAGTGTTTGTTTGTTTAACTGATTATGTGCACAGTTTTACATTTTGCTGTAGTACTATGCATAAATAGGGAGGGCATGCAAACTCCACACACAGAAGCCCTACTCAGAGCTAACCACCACACTTTTGGGCAGCCTTAGTGTTTTGTTTTTAAAAAATGTTTTTGAAATTAAAGAAATAGTAGAAATAAAATGGTTGTTTTATCATATTTGTAAATAAGTAAAGTCTGTCTTACATTATACCTGTTATTTCTGTAGGATTTCCAGAGGCAATTTCGAGTTGATTTTGTTTTATCTCTGTACTTGAGGCATATCGAACAGCTTTTTCCCATAGCCTGTTAAACAAATTATGGAACCAGTGGATGCGATTAACTTACAATTCAACCTACTCATAATCTTGTTAAACATGACCATGCTCTAGGTGTTTTGTATGCATGTGAGTGGCTCTTCAATCCTTCATCCTTAAAGTGCACTTAAGAACTACCTACTGCAAAAAAGTCTGCAGTGTTAGAGTCATAACTCCAAAGATCAGGACTGTTTCGCATTTATTAGAAATTGTGCCTTCAGTTCTGCTCCGTTCCCTGGAAAAAAACAAAACAACTGGAAGACAACTGCCCTACTTCAGCCTGTCAAGCATTACTGCTGGTAGGGTAAAACAAATGAAGGAGGAGCACAGTGAAGAAAGGGGTGGGAATAGGGGAGCGATCTGATATTTTACAAGACATCGAGTTAGGGCAGGCAGAGTTCACTTAATCCTTTAAGAAGGAAAATCAGAGTCGACTCCTGCAGCAAATACTGGGCGAACTCTACTTTGTGGTTTGTTCTTTTTTGGCAACGGCACCATGAGTCTCTCACCCTCAAGGTATGCAAAAGCTTTTAGGGTTTCATTTTCATGGTACCTTTACTGCTATTATTACTCAACTGCGGTTGTGATTGTGCGTTGTGAATAACACAATGTGTTTGGTAGCTTTCTCTCAATTTTAAACATGCCATAGAAACATGATGAATATGAGTAATAATGCAGGATCTACAGTTTATAAATATCAGTCGAGAACTTAATTTTTTTCAAGTCAGATGGGCTGATAATAAAGTTCAGAAAGTAAGACTTAGAAAACTTTATTTTCAATAAGCCCTTTAACCAAATGAGAATAAACATGCCATTACTTAAATACCACTATTTAACTACCTTTAAAGTGCTTTTATGTTGTTCAAGAAACTGCAAAAAAAATCTGTTAAATCATTTATATTTTTCCACCATACAGAAAGTGCTCGATTGAGTCGCAGAATGTCAAGAAACAAGCTGAAAAGAGCTGTCTATTTTCCTCAATTTCATTGAAAGTTTATAATATAAACGTTTAAGTCAATTCCATACAAATATGAATAAATCTATAGTTTGATGTTCTCTTTTCTCTATCCCTTTCAACTCTAGTGCTGAGGATCAAGTTCTAAACAGTACAAACAGCAGTTCATGTGATTTTTCACAATGGACCTACATTGGAATTGCTGTGTATGTTATGGTCATCGCTGTTGTGGGAATCATCCTGAATGTTTTTGTGCTGATGGTTTTCTGCCTCCATCAGAAGCCCTGCACAGTGGCTGAGATCTACCTGAGCAACTTGGCTGCTGCGGACCTTTTGCTGGTATCCTGTTTGCCGTTCTGGGCTGTCAACATTATCAATAAGTTCAACTGGCCTTTTGGCGAACTATTGTGCAAAATTGTCAACGCAGGCATCCGCATGAATGTTTTCTGCAGCATATATTTCCTGGTTTTGGTTAGCATAGATCGCTATGTGGCACTGGTACACCCCCTGTCCTATGAACGAGTCCGTAGGCCTCTTTTTGCCAAAGTGGGAAGTTTTTTGGTCTGGGCATTTGGCCTTCTCCTAAGTACTCCTACACTCCTCTTCAGGAAGACACATATAACGGGGGCCAATATCACCGAATGTTATGTTCATTCAGATAATTTCTTCAATCGCCTGCGGCCTGACCTGATGATTTTACTTTTTGGCTTCATCATTCCGGTTCCCATCATTTCATTCTGCACCATAAAAATACTTAAAGCCCTGGGTAAAAGGCTAACCGAAGGTGTCAATGCAAAGAAAACAGATAATAAGGCTACTACTCTCGTCCTTGCAGTCCTCGTGGCCTTTCTTATTTGCTGGCTGCCATTTCACCTCACTAAAATCCCAGAATTGCTAAAAAGATTTGGTTTGCTGACTGGGTGTAGTTCTATCAGGATACTATCAACTTGCAGCCAGATTTTCCTCTACCTTGCCTTCTTTAACAGTGTTCTCAATCCCATTCTGTATGTCATTGTAGGAAAAAACTTTCAGGAGAAAGTTAGGGTAATTCCCAATCAGTGGAGGCACAACAAAAGAACAACCTATCGCTTAAATTCAAAATGCACACACCTGTCAAAAGTTGTAGATACTACTATCTGACCCTTTTTTAAAATCTGGGATACTGTTTTTAATACAGTTTTTTTGTAATATGAAACGGGGAGTTATTCATCCCCATGTAATATGAGAAAAGCATCAGATTATTTAATTTGAACTCATTTTAATCCAAAGGTTTTCCTATCTCAGCATTCACACCTCAAAACAGGGTGGTGGAGTGTCTGTTTTTTTACTCAAGAAGAATGGAATGATTTCAGCAGCATCAACTATCTGAAATGATCAACAGATCATTTGAAATTATTTATGTAGATGTTCGTCATCAAGTGTGTGTGTCCTTGTGATGACATCCTGTTTGTCGAGTACAACTAAACAGCATATGGTAGTTGGTTGCTCAACTTTTTGATGTGCCTCTCACACCCTGACAGCTGTTTGGTTAGAAATGCTTTAAAAGTTAATACAACAGAAATGCTACATACTGCTATAAAAAAGCATGAACGCACCTTTCCCTTTTGTGAAAAAATGATGGAATGGAACTGGAATTTTTAAAAATGGCATATTTTGTGTCTGTGGGGCAGCATTTAAATTTGTAATGCCACATTTCAGTGGAGGGATGCTGTACATTTGCCCATGTCTGCTGAAATGCTTTTGGACTTCTCTTCGTGATAGGATAATATAACGCAACCTTTGTTAGTCGTGAAGCAAAAATTTTCCAGCTAAATCTTACTTTGACATGATTGGTACATCAATTTTGATTGGATTTTAATTCAAAAAGACATTTGTGATGCTGCAACATCTGGGAACAGCTCCCTGCATATTCTGATCTTTTACCGATTGGCTCCAGCTGAAAAATTATCAAACACACTCATGGCATCTTCTCTTACCGTGTCAACACTCTTCGTTGTTGCTGAACTGACTTGTGTGTATCTCTTCTGAAATATAATAAATATGATGTAATAACAGAGGAAGTCCGGCTATCACTTTTTTTTTTACCAAAAACAAATGAACCTACACTGAAGAATTTTCAAGATGCGTTTATTTTTCTGAGAATGTGGTCTGCAGTATTCATTAAATGTTTACTTTCTGTTTGTGGGCTGCATGCTAAATCTGATGCAGCACAAGCAACCAGTTGATCAGCTCCATTTTTTCTCAGTCAACCTCGTAATGTCTAATTCAGACATGGAACATCAGTAGAATGCCCAGTTCTCTGAGGTAAGGACGGGAAACAACCGTGTCAAAGAGAACAAAAAGACTATGTTCAGGTTTTCAATAAAATCGTGTATTTTTTAGCAGAGAAATAAGTTCTTGCACACTTACTCTGAAGAGAGTGCTCCCCACAACACATCTCACCCACATAGGAAATGCACACGTTGGCTCTAAAAACCTACACAATTTTTCGAACATATTGGACCTAGAGGGCTAGTGAATGTGAAGTTTTGCATAATAAGATTGTACAAGATAATAAGATTGTCTGAAAGGAGCCAGAGAAACAGACCTTATTATACCTTATTATATCAATTGAATTTCCCATGGAGGAACGCAGTACAGGTAATTATGTCATCCATTTAAACTTTTTTATCCTTAGGAGTTTTTCATCAGTTGTGAAAGGAAGTTAGGGGAGCTGTGAGATAAAGAGAGTAAGGAAAGACAGTTGAGACTCATATTTGCTCTGATGTGGAACAGATTGAATTACAGTTCTTATTCCTAGGAATAAGTACAAAGACCATGGGGTGATCAGTTCTAAGAAAGCAGTTAAAAACATAATGCGATGAGAGCACTTACAAGGAATGGTTGAAGATGGAATTGTTTTGACATATGGGGGAAGCAGACTTGTGGAGGGTAATGGTAAGTTTAGAGGATGAGTTGGCAAACTTTCAGGGAGATTGTTTTTATTTAGTTTGAACTCTATTAAAGGGTATCACCCCAACCACTGTGGATTTATATCATGAAAGGAACACTCCAGACATAATTTCCTCCTTGTGAATGTTGGTCCTGCAAAATCATGGCAACACGCTAATTTGTATGATGGAAAATTATGTGTTGATGGGACAGGAAATCTTTGTCATTACTAACCTCATCGTCCTCTATCACTTGCATTTACTGTATGTAGCATTCTGGACTAAGTGCGTCCATTACGGCTCATGATACAAAGAGCCTCACCGCAGTGTTAATGTGTTCCAGAATGAGTCCAACAATCAGCAGAATCCCACACCCTGGGGTCTCATTCCAAAGTAAAAGCAAGTTTGATCCATAAAAACATTTTAGGTTTTGCTTACTTAGCCATCATTATGATTCGTACTCTTAATGAGGATGAAGAGAGTAATGATTTCCAAACATTATTTGCAGAGTTGACTGAGTTAGGGTCAAATGCGAGCAGGTGTTGGCGATGTGCAAGGTGACATGAGAAAACTGAGTGTGTGGCAGCAACAGCTGTCTCCTCAATGTGCTCTCAGTGCCACTGTCTACCACTGTAATTTTACCCAAGGAAAATAAATTAAAAATAAAATCTCAGTTACAGATAAACCCAACATGTTTTTTGACAAAATTGACCACTTTGCTCATTTTTGCAATTTTCAAAGCTAAACGTGAGGCTTAAAGTGGATTTCAACTGGAATGTCATTGTTCAGCCAAGACACTGAACTTCATATTGCCTTCATTTCCTTTTTTGGGATAAAAGTGTCTGAAGTATCAATGTCATTAAAGGTAGATTTTACTTTAGGTTTGTTGGTTTTAGGTTTCACAAAGGATAAAATGTGGCTAAATCCTGTGATTGTCTCAGCGTAATTTATGGTCTGGTGTGAAAACGTGTTCTGTTGTTGTGAATTTCTTTCTATCACCTTTCTACCAAACATTCTCAACAACAACAACAACAGGGATAACACAAAACAGTAATGAGATATATGAGATAGATAAGCACGAATGCAATATTTTGAAAATGTGTCACCTGCAGAAAAACAATGGCCAACAGATGTCATTACTCTGTTCCTACTCAGGTTCTGCATTTTAGGTTTTGGATGAAAGTTATGATTCATGAACCAGTATTCATGCTCATGTTTGCAGGTGTAACTGGTTTGACAGGTTAGGTTAAAATGATACATACAACTCTTAACTGCAAACAAATACTTCAGGTACAAACATGATCATTTTCATATGCTAGTCAAGTCTGCTGGACTTTGCAGCATAATAATTAAGCACTTTTGGACTTTTCCCATAGCTTGGTTAGACATTTCACACAGAGACGATTTTAAAAAATTAGTACAAATCAGTTTTTATATTAATTGTAAAAAGTTAATCTTGAAATTAAATGAAAAACTAAAATATATAAATTAGCTTAAAATTTTGACAAGGTTTAACAGTTAGAAGCGTTAACAGCCTTTGAATGTTTTACAGTTAAGCTTTTTTTTTTTAACACTGATAAACAATCCCTGAACCTCCAATGAGCCCTTATTTGGGAAACTGTTTGTATTGTTTAAAACTATGTCACTTAAGTGTTGCCTGCCATGTCTGGTTTTTCTCAGCAGCACAATGCTCAAAATTAAAGTAACACGACTGTATTAAAAGTAGTCCCTGATGTTGTACTCAATCATATTTATTAGACTGGATGGATTTGATCTGCAAATACCTGTTTTTCCTGGAAACACATGTGTTTGCATAAAGTTCTTAGCAGTTGATTTGCTTTGATCGAGTAAATGTAATGTAATCGATTAGTGAGTAACAGTGTGAAAATTTTTCTCTAACTTCTGGCTGTATGGAAATGTTTACCCCTGTCAGCCATGAAAATTGAAGTTGTTTAAACTGTGAGATGATCTTTAGAAAACACATTTTAATTTTTTTCTGGGTTTATTTAGTGTTGACTGTCAACATCTGTTTATTTCAAAAGGTCATCCACAACTCTACAACGCATTGGAAAATATTTGACCCCTGATTGTACCATCTGGCATACACATTTGCATGGCTTATCTATGTCTACTACATCAGAGAATTTCCTATCAACAGTCACAGTCAGGATCGGACCTCATCGTGTTACGATGGATTACACACTTCAAAACCAGACAAACATATGCTCTTCTTATTCCTCAGTGGAACAGGATATGTATCCGACAGCATATTCTTTATTTTTTGTTGTGAGTTTTCCAGCCAACTGTCTCTCTCTGTATGTTGCTTTGATGCTGATGAAGAAAGGGAACAATGTGGCCGTCTACCTTTTCAGCCTTTCCATTTCTGACCTTCTCTACACAATTTCTCTTCCTGTTTGGATTGAACTCTCCCTGCAGAAGCCCGTAGGTGATGTCCTCTACAGCACGATCAATTTGATCATGTACAACAGCTTCTATGTTGGCTCGGGTTTGCTTTGCTGCATCTCTGTGGATCGTTATTTGGCAGTCGTTTACCCTCTCCACTTTCACTGGGTCAGAGAGGTGAAAACTGCAGCAGCGGTAAGCACTGCCGTTTGGATTCTAGAGATCATAACCCACGTTATCTTACTTGACCACATGGGGGCATTGCAAACTACAAAATACTTGTTTGAGCAACGATTACCCATGACTCAAGAGGATGCAAATGTTGCCCTCATTCGGATTGTCTTGGGTTTCCTGCTGCCTGCCCTCATCATGGCCTTTTGCTTTCAGCAGATCATGGGGTCACTTCAAAGGAGCACCTCCATTGTCTCAAAAGAGCGTAGGAAAGTTGGACTGCTTCTCTTTTTCCTGTTTCTAACCTACATAGTGTCCTTTTTGCCCTACCAGACTGTCATGCTACTGAGAGCCACACTGGAGCCAGGGAGCTGCACATGGACCAGGATACTCAGAAATTCATACCTGGTCACAGTGGCAATTACAACCCTGAACTGTACACTGGACCCAATTATATATTGTTTGATCAGTGAAAGTGCCAAGAAAGAGATCAAAATTGTTATGAAAAAATCTGGGGAGATTTTTATAGGGACAAAATGCCCCAAAGTATCAACCGGAATACATTCAGTTTCTTAACTTACTTTTCTTTCTAATTTCAAATTAAATGGAAAAGAAATTTGTAATCAAGGCTTTTTAAAAAGCAGAAAAATTTAACTGTTTTTTAATGTATAACTCATTTCATTTTTTGTGGCTGGCTGTGGTGTAATAGTTAAACTTTTTTTTCTCATTTTTAGAGTCAGGAGCTCCATATTGCATAAATCAATATGGACACCTTTTAATTGTCTCAATGTATACAATATATTTCATGGATAGTGTTTCTTTGTTAAATTTTTCGTGAAATATTGAATTAATGTTTGTCTTTATGACCATTGTGAACTTCTTAGTTTATTGAAAGAAATAATTTACTCTTTGATCTGGAGGAACATCAATTCATTTTAGTGAATGCAATGAATGTGTAAGTTTTAAAGACAAACAGAAAGAAATACACAAACCTGTCCTCAAGGAACACATGGGCTCGTAATGAGCTGTTATTCATTTATGATTATTCAATATGTGCTATGGAAACAGTAATAAACACAAGCATTTCTTTATCAGAAAACTGCCCTTCTTGTCATTTTATGGTCACATCTATATTGACACAATGACATCTGTACACTGTGTAATTTAAAAAGCTAATTAAAACTCCCTTCCAGTACATTGTTTTTTCATGGCCTCTTACCCAATAAATGGTGCACAGTTAGGACAACAAGACGGAAGCTGCTGGGGCTCCTGGTCACACAGACTGATGAAAAATAAAGTATAGGACAAGAGAGCTAAATGAATCAAATATGCTTCTGCTTCAAATGGATCAAATTAGCTTCTGCCTTAAAGTTAACATTCTATTCAGAATTAATTATTTGGACTGATTTCAGAGTTGGAAAACAACTGGGGAACAAAGTAAGTGTCTAGCTTTTAGTTATACAATTATATTTCTGTCTGAGATACTTGATAACACATCCATGGCTTGAAGTGAAATGTTATTTTCTTTACATTTCTTGGCTAGCTTTTGACATGTTTTAAAAAGAAAGAATGTTTTAATGTTTTAATTCTGGAGCTGAGCTGTAATTCACTATTACAAACAGAAGTTAAACAAATTGTTGTAATTCGTAATCTATTCTTTCCCCTAATTCTTTTCAAGAGACTACAATTCAAGCACCACATCTGGGATGGAAAATCTAACAATGGCTACCAATTATTCAGAATGTTTCTCAGTTGACAGCATATTCAGAAACAGGCTACATATGTTCTTCTACCTGGCTGTGATCATTGTTGCTGTCCCAGCCAACATCTTCTCCCTCTACGTGTCCTGGATACACATTAGACACAAAAATAATCTTGGTGTGTATTTGTTCAACTTGGCCTTGTGTGATCTGACCCTTACCGTTGGTCTTTCTCTGTGGCTGGACTTCCTATGGAAAGGAGTTTGGACCTACGGAGGCTATATTTGCATGCTGTCAATATACTCTTACTACACCAACCTTTACATCAGTGAAGCACTTCTATGCTGCGTTGCTGTCAGCCGCTACCTGGCTGTGGTTCATCCTTTAAAGTATGGATCCTTAAGAAAAGTTGGGACTGCAGCAGCAGTCACTGTTGCTGTTTGGGTGTTGGTAGCCTGTCTCAATGTCTCTAGCATCACCTGGGAGGAATCATACTATGAAACCAAAAAGATTTCATTGTGCTTTGGAATTTTCTTCCCGACATCAAAGAACCGGTTTCATACGGCTGTAGCACGCTTGTTTTTGGGGTTTGTTATTCCAGTTGTCCTTGTTATTTTTTGCACCTGGAGAATATGTGTGGCAGTTAAAACCAACCAGGCTATAAAGAAAGAGGAGCGTAGACATATCTCAAAACTACTGACAGTAGTTCTCTCATGCCTTTTGTTTTGTTTTGGACCCATCCATGTCCTAATGCTCCTCCACACACTTGTGAATGACTGTGAGAGTTTAAATTGGATTGTCTCTATATACAAGATCTGCGATGCCGTCACAACCCTTAACTGCCTTGTAGATCCACTACTTTACTGCTTCATCACTAGAACCGGTAAAGACTTTTTAAGACAAGCTATTATTCGCTTTCAGGGAAATAACGCTAATGAAGGTATTTCATGAGCTGAAGATGACAGAATATACAAAACAATTCCAAGTGTACTTTATAAGTAGACATTTAACAATATAAAATAAGAAATAAGATACAGACCATTTGCGTCTTATACCTCAAAAGAGTTATTGCAAGATTCGATTACATGCTTTAATGTATTTCACATACTACTCATTACTTTGGTTGTTTGAGACGGATTCACAGAAAGATTATTAGATTTTTTTTGGTTGCTGTTGCTTTTTGTAACACAAACCTCTTTCAGGAAAGAGGAAAAGGAAAGGGCAAACACCACACACTTGAAACACTAATAATAGTTACGGCTTCGAACATTCTCTCCTGACACGTTTTAGGACACTGAAAATGTGCTGTAGATTAAACAACTACAGTCTGAAGATGAACTTCACTCACTGCTTATGTAAACTGATGTTTTTCCACTGTTGGATACTTTCGATATCAGCTGTGTGCAGCAATGTATTAAGCACGGTTTATGATGGCTCAAACAAAAAGAAATATGTGAATGTATAAATATTCAAAGACAGTCATAAATACAAAAGTTTTTTATGATACAGGTGCTATTTTAACATGTGTATGTCACATTGTGATTGAGTTGTGAACACATGCCTGTTTGAACTCAAATTATGGGAAGAACTGTTTCCAAGAATTTTCTTGTCACAGATTTAAATATGATTTACATGCAGTGTACTAAACTTGGATTAGAGTCTGTAGAATGAAGCCAGACATCAAGCAGAATATCAATATGAAAATATTATACTGATGTTGTGTATATGTGTAAGAGTGAACATTCATCCTTTGTAACATCTGTAACTGTCATTAAGATCTTTTATAAAATATTGACTACAAAGATAAAGGATACACAAACAAGGGATGTTGTTCATAAAAAAACATCTTAATAAAATTAAATTTAAAAAATCTAAATAAAATCATTTGTTTTCTTTCCTAAAAGATAAAAGTGTTGAGAATCAAAGCTCATAATAGGGCCTGAGAGAATTGAATAACTGAAAAATAAAATGGAAAATGGCATTATTCCACTGCGGGATAAGTTAACCCACTCATTATGTTAGTAAGTCCTTTTTGTAATTGATATATTTTGAATGTTGGCCAGTAAAAATTAGAAATATATTTAGTGGAAATATGGGGCTGATTCGAACACAATAAAATCCAGTTTCTCTCCTGAATTACGTCATTTCTACACACAAATAAATGCTGCCTTCTAGTGGTCCAAGACCATAGACAGGCTATGTGATGTGTCAGCCTGCAGGCACTAGATGGTGCAGTTGGCTTTGTTTAGTGAGGAAATAACCAACCGTGAGCTAGAAATAACGAGTTTGTAGTATGCATGTTTCAGATTTTCCTAAAAGAAAACCGTGCATGAGTTTAAAATGAATCTGAAGATGGGCATGTGGGCTGGTGGCCAGGCTTTCACCCGTGGAGCCCCATAGCCCGACGAAGAAACATGGTGCAGCCTTCTGATGGGTTCTTCACCTGTGGGATGAGCGAAGGAAAATTGATGGATGGATGAACACTCCTTCTGGTGCATGGAGTCTTCAAAAATAAAGGGCTATTTTATAAATATTTAGCGCCGTACGTGTTGATTATGAGGTCAAATAGTGAATACAGAATGTTTAATAGAGAAAAAAAATTTTTTTTTAATACTGAGGGACACTATCATCGAAATAATCAATGGAGACTTTAGTCGGATTGTAGTGAGACAAAATAACTTATTTTCATTCAGGGCAAAACTGGTTTATTTATAATTAGCAAACATTGCAATATGATCAAAGTTAAACTTTCTTTTTTATTCTAAACACATTTTTTTCGTTGAATTTTCTAATAAAGAGTTTGAGAATAAGTTATATTTTTGGTGTGAATTTCATATCTGTATACATTTTAGAGGAAAGGGGGAGATGTTAGAAAGTTTAATGATATTTGGATTGAATTTCGGTTGATGATAGCATTTGTGAAACAATAAAAGTGACCGATAAAACATCATAACATCTTAAAGGATATAACAGAATCTAAGAGTTAAGGCTCTGGTTCATATGAGCTTTAAGAAGCTCGGCAATGTGCTCAGAATGTAAACATGGTTATTTGGAGCTCTCATGTGGCCAAATAGGGAAGTGCAGTCTCGTTGCTCACTCCTGTACAGCAACAGCATCTTATCCAGAAATGTATCTTCTCTGTGAATATAATTTTTTATCAATATGACAATTAAACAAAAGGCCAACATATATCTGTTTTATGTGCTAAATACAAAGATGCAATTACTGAAATACTATCATGGTGAGAGCACTAATTACATGCTTATAACTTTGTTTATGATGCAGTGGAAGGACTACTTCGATTGTTAACCTTGCAAAAACTTGCTTCCATTCCATTATTTTCTTGATATATTTACAGTGCATGGCATTTTTCGTTTCACCTTTGTTACAAAACAGGACGAAAAGGACATCTGCCCGTTCACGTGAGCTTTTCATCCATGTCCGATGACATGCTTCACCTAATGCTCAATAACCTAGATCAGCAGAACTGATGGGCTATAAAACCCACCTTCCGATGTCCTTGACTGTGCAAAGATAGGTTTCGTACAGGCTTTCAGCGGATGGAAGTACCTCAGTGAATCTCGGTCGCGCACATGTGTAAGAGCGTGCTCTCTCCCTCTCTTTCTATTTCTCTCCCTCTCTCTCAGGCATCTCAAATGCACCAGTCTGTAATCTGCAATGCTGATCTGACTCTGTGCACAAGATTGTGACATGGTCGTTATTCTCTAAATAAAAATGCGCAAACTGCGTCACAGCAGTTACAGTGGAGATGATCAAGGATGTGAGTGGATTCTTGATGTTGTGAAAGGTTCCATGTAAGCAACATGTAATCAGAAACAAGTATTTAACAGGTGTGAGTGGAGGAGTGTGATGGTACATTGGGTCAATGCCTTCATCCACGAGCTGCTTCAGGATCTGAGCTGAAACAGTGAGACACACAGACATCCATCAAAGTCTGTGGCAGTGTTCAGGGCATTACATAAGATATATGCAAAGTAAACCATAACAGAAGGGATCTAGATCTGTTTAATTTTTATAAATTATCTAGTAAGTTTTATGTTACACTCAGCACTCAATGCTTAACTGTAAATTGTATCTGTTGCCCGTAGAGTGGCAACATTTTCTCTCTCTGTTTTGTTACATGGTTTTTCTTGATATGACTATTTTACCTGTGGTTTTATTTGAGCATTGATTATTTGAACCATCTTTTATCCCCTTGTGGTTCTATTCCAATGCTTCAGATGTGCTGAGTTTGACTCAGCTATAAAATAATATCTGCTGCATTGGGGCTCCTGGCTCTGTGGTAAAAATCTGATGATAAAACCATTTTTTAACTTGTGCAACTAAATAATTCTATTTAATCTGTATTTCAGAGGAAAATATTTAAAGATTGAATCATAATAACCTGCTTTCAATGTCAAATTTGCTGTTACTGAGACATTTCTATACATCCATCCATTTTCTGAACAACTTATTCCCAAAAGGGGTCGCAGGGGGACTGGAGTCTATCCAAGTATTCAATGGGCGAGAGGCAGGGTACATCGCAGCGCTACACCTATAGACACACAAAGACAAACAACCCACTATGGGCAATTTAGAATGTCCAATCAACCTAATATACAGGTTTTTGGACGGTGGGAGGAAGCCAAAGAACCCAGAGAGAACCCAAGCAGACATGCAAACTCCATCCGGAAAGGTCTTGGTTCTCCTGGGGGACTTGAGGGCAGAACCCTCTTGCTGTGAGGTGATGGTGCTAAACACCACACCCGAGACATTTTTATACATCTTAAAAAGTATACATTCAGAAGGGTTTTTTCTTAATTTAATTTAATGTCACTTAACAGGGAACATTTTTACCTTCATACAGTATGCAATACACTTCTGTCTTCAGTATAACCATAATGGTTTGGCACACTATCATAACATTATCATCTTCGAAGAGACAGCATAGAACTTCACTAAAAATCGAGACTTTACAATTAGTAGGCCAGCTCAGATTGTGCAGTTGTAAAAGTCCAACAGGTTGTCTTTCTCATTCAGCCCCTGACAT
This sequence comes from Menidia beryllina, assembly GCA_013363375.1. Lineage (NCBI taxonomy): Eukaryota > Metazoa > Chordata > Actinopteri > Atheriniformes > Atherinopsidae > Menidia > Menidia beryllina. Next base: position 19,364 of record JABUIW010041925.1, on the reverse strand, counting down.
CTGCACGCAAATCCTTCAACCGCGATGTCACATCAGAACAATTGTGACACCAGTTTTACTGAGGCTGTCATTCAAACTGAGCCCTGCACAGTTTATGGGGTACTCTTTGTTTGTGTACAGTGTTTTTCAGTAACTCTCGTCTGGTTCAGATGATAACATTTCACACCTCTCTACATTTAAGTATCTCATATGCCAAATATGTCAGGTAGATTTTTTGTCTCTTTCCTGGCAGAGTTTGTGTCAAGCACACTGTGCTCCTTCAGGCCACAGTCTGGCACTTCCTCCAACTTCTTCCTCTTCCTGTCGCTCTCAGCAGTTTCACACTTCTCACTTCCTTATAACAGCTCCTTCCCTTGGCAACAGCATCACCTAAAGCTTGTGAGGAAAATATAACAAGCCGAGCAAGTGGCACTGCAGTTATCAATGTTATGGAGTTGCCATTTTTGTAACTGATCTTGGCATATAACCTAAATGTTTCCTGTCTTAACTTATCATGTTTCTTTTAGGTTACCTATTTGCCTAAATCTTTTGAAGCTTTGTGCACAAACAAAGACACAATAATACAACAAATAAGCTGGAAATTGTTAAGACCATCCCTCCCTAACTGGTGATGCAGGGACATTTGTAAAGGTAACTTAAAGAGGGCATGTCTCAGTTATAATCCATCTCCTTGTTCTATCATTTCAAGGCTTAAGCTTCTTCTTGATTAGCCTCACTAAGATTAGGATGTGTGCCCACGCACTCTGTCAGCAGGACTCACAAGCCTGCATTCAAACACACACATCACTCTGATGGATGGCATCTGTTAGGGGAATCTTAACTGTCAGCGTGCTGGAAGAAAAAGTGCTTTTGGCATTACAAATATTTTCAACCTTGATCTTTAGTCAAAACCAGCTTTTGTCTTTTCTGTTTGTCACAGTCTGGATGAATAAAGATGTTTTGACAAAGTCTCACATAATTTGTTGTAATATTTTCCGTTGCAAACTGGATCAACTGCCATTAAAAACATCACATTAAACTTCATCAGAAGAAAATAAGGGAACATATAAAGTTTTTTATTTAAAAATGAGCAAACATTCTTCAGTGAATAACACTAAGAAATCTTTTTTTATGACCTGCAGGTGTGTAACACTGTGAAACCACTCACTTGTAACTTAAGAAGTTACATATTAAGAACAAAGTAAAAAAAACAGCCATCTTTATCATTGTCAGGACTTATAAAAATACCTAATAGTTTTGTGTAGTTTTGGTTATTTGGGCATCAGCTTTTGCAGAGGGGTGGCATTTGACTAATAACCCAACAAAAATTCAAACGTGTGTAATAAAAAATCTTCAGTACTGATATTTCACTGCTCATTCAAGCCTCTGCAAAACAAGGAAACACCTTTTTTTACTTATACCCACGGGTCATCTGGCCACGGCGATGAAGGCTGTTGAGCACCGAACAACAGCTGGTTCACATGTTCATCTACAAACTAAATATGCGGAAGCTTCTGCAGCAGCACTTCTCTCACTATACCAGATTTTTTGTGAAGTTTGACTCCTCTGATGAGGTGGGAGGCTTGATCAGTTTACTTCTGTGTCTTTTAGTCAGCTTGGGTGCAAAAAAACCCCCAACATTTTCAGAGAATTCAGAATTTCAGGGAGCTTTGAGATGAGAAACTGCACAATGTAAGAATTATAATGGGTGCTTGGGGAGGATGGTGGATTGATGGTTGATGTCACTACCACCTTGAAGGGGAGCTCACAAACACATATGTAAGAGCATTTACTCATAAAAACATATTATTCCCTACTATTTATGCTTCTTTACTCACCTGCCTTGCTGCTTAATTGCTTTGATAAGCTTCAGTGAAATCTCCTCCATGCACACATGCCACGTGAGCTTGGCTCTGAGGTCGGTGAGCACATGCAGGGACCTTGGAGGGCAGTATAATTTATCACGGTCAGAGACAGTTACTTAACTTAACGCTGTCATTTAATTACTCAAAAGCTGCATGACAGCAAATTCATAGTGATCAACTCGTGGATTGAAGAAAAGAAGAAGAACAAAGAGAAATATAAAACAAGTTATCTGCAAGGAGGCTATGCTTCATTAATTCACTTTATCTAAACAAATTCCATAAGCACAAGTAAATTCAGATGTAATGGTATTTACTGCAACTGCACACAATCATGACAATCATTCTACTGCTTTATCAGTAGAGATTTAAATTTATGAGGGTATATGGCATGATTTCTGCTCTTTGTTGTTATTCAAACAAACTAGGCAGAAAATTCAGGGGTTGTAACAAACATGGCAGCAACACTCCCACTGGATAAACCGAGATTATCTAAAGGCATGCTAATCATTGTTCAAGTGCACAGTATTATTTCAAAGAGTTCATTTTATTCCTTAGAGATGTAACACAAATGAGAGACACATTTACATTTAAGTAATTTACCATTTCATCTTCTTAGCTTTGTTTTGTTGGCAGATTTATTGGTAAATTGGGAAGTATCCCTGGGTTTCCTATAGTTGAACGATAGGACACACGGAAGACTACATGAATAAAATAACAGGAATTCTAAGATCTGAGATGAAAATTCACTCACATTTCCCACTGTGTTACTAAGATATAATTCTGATAGCAATAAAATATAAGACAAAATTAACCACAACAGTCCCATCAGAAAGGACAAGGCCTGTCCTTTGTGATTCTCTTTATGTTGCCATGGTATACAAAAAAATGGAACTTCAAAAAAACGTTTTGCTGGTGTCTGTATGAATATAATGACTGTATAACTGAATTAGCTTTGCAGGTGTGCTGTTGAGATCAAGGTGAGCTGTTTTGATGCTGGTGCCGTTGCATGTAGCTGCTTTGTGCTTGCACATTTCCTTTTACTTTTACAATATGTACCTTCAGAAGGGCTTTCAAAATTTGAAAAAAGGAATTCCATTACCTTAGAACCAGTTTCCCTGTAATACACCTTTCTGTGGTTGACAGGAACATTAATCTTTCCAACAAATTAAGTATTTATTGTGCTCTTATCATGAAGTAAACTGTAAACAAAATCACGGGTACAACGATAAACTCAGTATATGTTTTTTGAAGTGAGAGTGAAACTAGGGATGAATATTGTGTTCAGAAAATCTTGACTAAGTCTCTGTCAGAGGACTTTCAAAGCCACCACACCTAACAATGTTTCAAAGAAGAAACACACAACACAACTCTAACTTGTTTAGTTGATATTTTACAGTTTAATGGAAAATACATACAACTTAGGTGCTTGACTGATAGAAAAAGGACGAAAAATAGTTCCAAACATGCTTGGTGAATACAAAATCAACAGCATCACATTCATTAATAAAAACGTGTTTGCAATTTGACAGATAACCTCAAATAAATGTTTAAAAACCTCTAACAACCATTGTAGAGGAGCAAAAACAAAAAATGTAAGCTGACCATTTATTTTCATTGCCAAGATGAATATAACAGCTGTAAATTTTCAAGTTACTTTATGTCAGTTAACTGCTATGGCTGTGTTTTAATAACCATGCACTGTGTATAGTTAGTTTAAGCTATTAGTATGCAGTAGTTTTTTCCTTTAGGCTACATATTCAACATCACATACAATGTAGGAATAATTGTACATGTCGTCAAGTTAACTACTAGCATTGTTTATTGATCCAGCAGAAACATAACCTCCCACGCTCTGGTCATTAAACGCTGAAGTCCTTTCTTAGCAGGCCGCTGGGCTAAAATAAGCCCCCACAGTATGAGATGACAAAATGATCGATAGTTTCTCTGAAGATGAATGACATGAATCCAGCTCACTCGCTGTTGTGTCCACAATGTGAAAAAAATAGGATTCAGCATGAACAGATGGTTGTTGCCCAGGTGTCTCATAAGAGCCTTGAGGGCTGGAAAACAACAGACTTGAGGGAGAAAGCTCTGATATACGTCACAGGTAGCCCATTTTACAGCAACATATGGAATGAGGTATTCTAACAACAGGCTCGTCTGCATTTTCAATTTGATTTATTTTTGGCAACATTTTTTCTTCCCATGGCTATGGCACGATGACTGAATTTCCTGGGAGCAGTTCCAGTCTAAGCATAGGAAACAGAAAGGCACATTTCTTGACATCTCAAAGGACTGTGCCCTCTCCTTGTGACTCAGTCTGAGTATCATTCTGTCTATCTTTTCATTCCCTGTCTGCAGCTCAGGTGTTCACGCATTTGACACCTAATCGTTCTCTCTGTCTTTGGCCTGTGTCGGTATGGATCCATTCAACTTAGAGCGTTCCATGGCATACTGTGACAGATTTGTCAGACTGATGTTTCCCTCTTTCGTCTCCCTGCTTTCTTCATCAGGCTCTCCATCCTCTTCCTCCTTCTTCTCTTCCCCCAGCATGGGACTGCCGTTGTTTATAACCACACTTGCCCGTCGAGCATCTTCAGGAATGTTCCTGCGCAGCTCGCGGTTCTTATTGCGTCTGGCCAGCTTGGTGAGGGATCCGAAGCGGTTGAAGAGATTCTCCTCTGAGGAAGATGCTGTCTGTTGTGCTTGCTCGCTCCCCTGATGGTCATATGACTCACAGGCCCCCTTCAGCCTCAGGTTGTTTAGTTTGGTGTCGATGCTTTCCTGGGAAGAAGTCTTAAAACGGCCAGCATCCAGGCTGGCAAACAAAGCCCTTTTTTCGGGTGACAGCATGTCGAGCGAGTGTGCTCGCTGCTCCAGGCCCAGCTGACGGCGCTCCATGCTCCGGATGGTTGCGGCCCGCTGGAGCTTATCGTGGATCTCAACACTCAGACGTCGGCGTGTTTCACGGAACTCTGCTCGTACGTTGGCCTTCCACTCAGCTGCATGAGCTTTAATCTCTCCAACCTAAAACAACAGTGTAAAGACTGTAATAAAATCGTGACATAATCATCTATCTATAGAGATATGTTAAAACCCAGCTACATTGATCCATAGTAGAAAATACATTTATTCCCTGGTGCTTCCAAATTGACCATGCTGAGGTGACTATATTGTTCATAGTTATTTTAATTAGCATTCATTCCTTTCTCTTGACTTTTATTACTTTCTTTTTGGCAGAAAATCCATGTTTGGATTGACCAAGGAAAGTCAAATGCACAACTTTCATCCATAACATTAGGATTAGTATCTCTTGTGATACTTTTATTTTTTAGTCTTAGGAAACAATAAACCCACCTCTTCTTTAGTCTTCTTAGAAAGCACTCGAAGCCAGTCTCCAATCATGCTGAGGACCGCTGCAAAGTAAGCTAAACCCACAAGAATCCAGAACCACACTAAAGGCTTGTACCAGCTCATGTAGTTAATCATCCGATTTCCGCCTTGAAGAAAAATAAAAAAGAAGGTATGGTTAAAAGAAGTAAATCATGTCACATCAACAATATATTACATGATGGTGTACAGTGTTGTTTTCTGTTGCATAGCTTTACCTGCTACATAGTCTCCTATTCCCACTGTAGTTAGTGTGATCACAACAAAATAGATAGCCTCCAATGTGGTCCAGCCCTCAGTGTATTTGAAGATAACAGCAGGGATAGTAACAAAGACAATGCAGCCAGCCAGGATAAACAGGATTGCAGATGTCACTCTTATCTTTGTCTGGCTGATCTGTTTGTGTTTTTGCTAAAAAAAAGAAAAGAAAAAAGACAAGAAATCAATATTTTTTGGAATAATACAAAAAAAAAATTGTGAGAAGAGGAGCAATCAAAGTAACCAATGTGAAGCAAAGAGGATATGTTGGAATCTGATACTGAAAAGAACAAGATTCTAAAAAATCCTGGTAATTTAACAGAGGCTTTGACACCTATGTTTTTTTTTATATACAGGATATTTGTATAAGATTTAGTAAGATGTTAAAAATTCAAACAAAAAATAATATATCTATATCTATAAGGATGGAAAAATATATTCTATTTATTTTAAACTTACCCTAAATATCTTCTCCACTCGCAAGATGCTTTTCACAAAGATGGTCCCCAGCTGATCTCCGATACCCGCTAACAGGAAACCAAAGAGCGGAATTCCAAATATGGCATAGAGGATGCAAAAGATCTTTCCGCCTTCTGTGCTTGGAGCTATGTTTCCATAACCTGAAACATTGTGAGCATGATAAGAAACTGACTAGAAGAGAAAGCAAAAAGTAGCCAAGACTTATCGATTGGAGTGAAGACAAAAAAACAAAGAAGGCAGGGAAGGTCAAAGAGGAGGTGGTAAGAAGAGAAGCAGAAGTCAATCAAGTCTTTCTTATGCAACATAATCAATTGGAGTCCTTACATAATACTTCTTAGTGCATGGAGAGGCTCTCCCAGAGACAATAATTAAGTTATCATGTAAAAGATAATTGCATTAATAATGAGCCTATGGTAAGTTAAATTGGTACAATTATGATACAATGAAAAAGTCAGGGAAAGTAAATGTTTAACTTCCAGCCTTTGCTCTGTGACACTGACAGCAAGCTAATTTCACATCACAGATATTTCACAGACCTGCTTTAAAATATTTTATGTGGCAGTGATGTTAATGAAACCTCCGAAAGCGTGTGCTCAACAAAGATGCCAGAGTTAATTCAGTTTCAGGACGACAGCATAACAGCAGGTCTGGGTCACTGTGTTTTGCGAGTCACTCTACTGACGGTGAACACGGTTTGGTACATCAGTTCTGGTTATAGATGCATGGATACTAAAAGACCATATGCGTGTATTAAAGTTAACTGAAGACACAAATTTCCCACTCTATCTTTAATACCATTTTGCATTTTTGTTTATAAAAAATTGGCAGAAAATGTTGAATAAGTGTGGATTAGAGAAACACATACAAATTACATTTGTTTGTCGTTTTGTTTTTTTCCATTTAATAAAAAAAACAAAGACTAATAAAGTTAAGATTTCTTATCCATTTTTTCTTGGGTCTGGCTTTGTAGGGTTGAAGGAATTATAACCATGTTATCAATAACATGTTCACACAGCAAATCAGCAAATGAGAATATTACACGTTTGGAGAAAACTACACACCTCCATCAGCAGCGTCTGCATTAATGCTGACCTTCACAGGATGTTAAGCCCCAGAGTGATTACATTTTGAAAAGTTAAACTCACTTGTGATAGGAGTAAAGTGCTGGGATTTGAATATATTAACAGAGATCTGAAAAGATGATGTTGCCATTTAGAATTAGTTACACAAATTCAGTTTGTTCCTATTGTAGGTATTTGAGGAAATAACAATAATGGAATGGAATCTAGTGTTCATTTTGTCATATATTTTTTCAGTTTCTTTCTTTTAATAAAAACTGTTTTAAGAATATTAGTTCAGAGATATCAAATGTATAAACCGACTTTTAAAAAACTCACATTCAGCGGTTACTACGAAAATGTGAATAATGAAAATCCATTTCACTATATTGTGCCACATCTCAATTATTTACTAGATCACTGGTTTATTTATAGTCTTACCCACTACTTTAATATTTATCTTGTGTCTGTTCATTCAATTTGAAATTAAAATATGTGTATTAAAGATGTTATTGAATGCTTCTGGCATTTTAGACAGTTAATTAATAATAAAAGACATAATAATAGACAGTGAGTTAAATCTGCAGATCTGTATTTTATACTTCCACATGAGAAGACAAACATTTCCACACATTTTTTTCTTTCATATGTAGTGCTTTATCAAATGTTTGACTCGTCAAAGCTGGCAAATGTAATGTTTAAATTCTTTACCGATGGTTGTGATGACAGTTCCAGCAAAAAAGAAGGCGCTGCCAATGTCCCAGTAACTGGAGTTGTAAGATGTCTCTCCAATGGGCCTCACTCCTGCACTCATGGCATCTATGGTATGCTGGACACAAGGAGGGCAACAGTTCTGCTTTATAGAACATTGTAACAAACACAACTAAAGGACAAATTACATTTAGGCTTTCTATATTGGTGGCTTGGCGCTTTTCAGAGAAGATCATTGACAGAGGCTGAGAGGAGCCATCCCCCTGCCCTCTTCCACTGACAACAGAGGGGTTTGTTTGTTGATACTTTCACCTGATGTGCAGATAATTATAATCAATGACATGAATAACCTTTAAGTACTCATCAACTTATTTTATATATGAAGAAATCTCCATTTTTACATTTGTAGTGAGACACAGAAACAGAAAACATGAATCAGTAAAAATATTTCCATGAGCCGACAGAAAGATGCATTACCTTTCAAATGCAAAAGTATTTCATGCTTTCCTCTTCACAGCTTTCTATTTACCTCAGAAAATGCACCATAATGACTAACCCCTACTATTTCGGTGTATATGGATATGTGTACAAATATGAAGCACAAGATCTGCTCAATTTATTCAGTGTCTCACTCTCCACACAGAGATGTTTTCCAATCCACACAATTTGCATGGTCATATGTTTGTAGAAAATTAAATCAATATATTTAAGTTTTCTTCAGAGTACTTTTTGTTTTTTAGTCTCTCAGCTTCAGGGAAACCCTACCAACTTTATTATTCCCCCATTATGATCTCCCCCGTTCTCCATTATAAATCCATAAAAAGTTTATCTACTATATAGTGTTATTTTTCTAATTTCCCTGTTTATGGGAATTTGATGATAAAAAGCATGTATTTTCTTATCCTATTCTGAATCTATAATGTTAGCTTTAGCCTCTAGGTTCAAATAAACATAATCTTCCAGTCATTAAGTGAACTGTGAAGGAGGTCTTTGATGAGAAGTACCGTAGTGTCTTTACCAATACGATGTACAGTTCAACCTCTATATTTTGTGAAAGCCCCAACCAATCTTTGCAACCTTTCAGTGAGATGCACTTCCATATCATAAAAGATGCACCAACTCTCGTGACATACATTGCAATCCTGTCAGAGCACAGCACCACCTTTAAACACATCGCTGCACATACCAACTCATGATCTTGCATGTTATCACCTCAACTCCATCATCAAGGCTCCACTAATGGGAAACATTTTGCATCTAAAATAAGCCAATTAAAATAATGCTGTTTCATATTTTTATGGCTGACACAGTTAGATTATAGGAAAAACATTATAGTAGCTATCATAGGATAAATCGCTAATAACCTAGTCAAGGGAGAGCTATAAAAAGCTTTGTATATGAATATTTAACGGCGTATCTATTTTTGTACCTTTTCACAGGTCTAGATTTTTCAGCAGGAAAAGCATGAAACAGGTCTGCTACCCATTGTATGACAAGGATAAATTACTGTTGTTAATTACCAATGCAGATTGTATTCTTGCTGCACACATCATGCTTTTTTCTACTTTTTTTTTTACCACAGAGTCACCATGTAGGAATTCTTCTTCCAGAAATACAGACACCACCAACGGAGCTCTTGGTTAATGTGTTTTCACATTCACCACTGCAGGATCATTAGACAGCAGACAGCCACTGCAGATTTTTATCCTCTCAGTGTGACTTTCCACCCCACAGCGTGTGACAGCAGCGATCCAGCCGGCATGGAGCCTCACCATCTCCTTCACCCAACTGCATCCTGAAGTGGTGCCAAGCACTCCTCTGCAACACTTTTACCATCAGTAATAGCCTTGGCTTCACCTTTACCACCTTGAAGCCACACAAGGACTCAGATCCATCACAATAAACGCTGGTATGACATCTGCAGAGCAAGTTATGATTCAGTGTTGAAACTAAAGCAGTTCAGAAGTACTGTCTTACTTTGGATTCTAAAATACATATTTGAATAAAAATCTTAATTAAAAACAAAAAGCAACAAGTCTCACAGACCTCACAAACCTGTGCTTTCTTTACAATACTGAAAGTGAGGCATTTGTCTATTTAATGGGAAATACTGGTTTATTTTGAAAATAATGGCAGCAACACATCAGTTAGATTACTGGGAATAACAAGAGTGAAGTAACTGTGTTCCCCATACTATGAAGGAGAGACACCTCCATCATCAGTGCTCAGTTCAAAAGCTTGCATCTCTGGCTTTATGTGGGTGTATTAGTGGCTCTAAATTGAAAACCTGCACATCTGGACATTCATTATTAATCCTGTACGGTCTACACAGGTTTTTGGAGCAACATATGCTGGATGAGAGAAATATGTATGCCCTAAGCAGAAGGCATGCACGATGGCTAACATGACAAGCATGTTGCAGCCACTGAATTAAAAATTAAATTCTAAAATCTACCTTCTTAACATTGAAAATATATTTTCAAAACTTCATACATTTCTGTTGTGTTCTGTTGTGAAAAGAATATGTGGTTTAAGAGATTTTAAAAACAGTGCACCTTGTTTTAAATTCCAAATGTACAAAACATCTAAATATTTTTTGCATCAGTACTTTACCTTATACCTTACGCAGACACCTGAGGAGCAGATTTCTAGTTACTAAAAAATAAATTACGTAAGAATAATTGTAGTCCTAATGTGCTTTACAAATGACCTATGTTGTAATTTTATTCCATGCATATCGCTGTAAAGAAATGTCATGTCACAGGTTAAAAATCCTGAGGCAGTTTTTCTGAAAGTAGCTTAGTCAATACAAAAGTTTATTTGTAGATAATTGACTCATCGATAAACGAGGCTTGACTGCTGCCAGTGACAGTATGGCTTCCCATCATGCCACTGTGTGAGTCATCAAAACAGCACCAGGGAAGCCAATTAGGGCTGCTTTCTTTGCGAGAGCACAGTGGGTGTGTGGACAATACAGATACCGAAGCAGACGCGAGGAGGTCAGCAGACATGTACTGACAAACTCAAACTCACAACCATTATGTCAACTCTTGCTGTGCAGCAATGAGCTTTCTTTCTTATATATGGACACAAAACTCCATCTCCAAGTTCCCATTTTTCAGTCAACTCCCCCCAAACAGTTTGAAAACAGTGAGTCACCACTCCTGTGACCTGTCGGAAGGTCCTCAGCAGTGATGGGCTTGAGTGTGAACAGATGGCTAACAGAAACTGTGGGAAGACCAGACTGATTTGTTGATAGTGGGCATGAAACAGCACTTTTTGCAGGCGTTTTTGTTAGATAACAAGAAGAAGAAAATAACTTTTCTGTGGTAGAACCACAAATGGCATGATATTTATTTAGTTTTGCTCAAGTTACACCATCAATTTTTTGTTTTGGTAGAGAAAATGTTCTATCATGCTTGTGCTGTAAAGATATATTTACAGACCAGTTTCTTTGGCTTGTTCTGGTCTGGTCTATACTGTAGACATGAAAGAAAAACAGTAGAATACTGTATTCGCTTTATAATAGACCAATTCCTTTTTGCACATTATGTAATATTCTAAGCAAAAAACAGTGCTTTCAGAATGTTCAAGCCTAATCATGTGCAATAGCATGTTATCTGACATTATAATCTTAACATTTGTTCAAGAGACGCGTGTCTATAGTTCAGCTTCTGCTACAAGCACTTCTGCTTTGTGCGCCAGGAGGTGAGTGACTGCTGGTCTGTACAATGAATAATTGATTCCCTCTGGACCCCAAGCACACCATGCTCAAGGTTTTAATTTCCAAGCTTCTCCTTGGGAAATACTGCCATTGATTTTTACAAACTCCTGATAGTGCTTTTGTGGCTCAAAGGTTGAGCACTGCAAGGGAAGATATACAAAGGATGCATCTCGAAGAAGAACACTAGTGGGTGGGGAGCAGAAGAAATCAGATAGACAGTCCAACTTTGAAGCAGTGCGCAAGACGTTTACATCAAGTGGAGCTATTCTAGTGGAAAGTGGAACACACCGAGTGTTCTTTTAGTGGTACTTTCTGTGAGGTTAAGTCAAGTTTAAGGGCTCCACTGTAGAACTAACCTGAGTTTTATCTTTACTTTTCTAAGACTAGAAAACACGGTTAGGAAATTCAAATTGTTCTGATCCGTTTACATAGGCACAGCATTTTTTTCTAAACAATCTTAATTGCAGATAATTAGTTATTTCCAACTTGATTCATGAGAGATGAATTGAAAGGATTCACATACCTTAGCTGTTGATTTTAGTTTCACTGGGAATCTATACAGATTGTCTGACTGACGCAACACCCCCCCAACACACACACACACAGCTACACACACACATATACACTGCACCCCCCATAAATCACACAAATCAAACCTTCTACGCAGCCAACTGTACACTGGCACATCTCAAATCATTTTCTAATCCCGCAACCACTTGTTCATGTCAGCTTGATGTAATGACCTTACATCTCGACCCATAACTCTGAGTGTGATGCCAGAAAGAAGTGTGAATCATAGCCATGCTGTGTGCTAGTGCTGCTGACAGTGTAAAACTACCCTGTAAAACGTGCTGTTAACTTGCACTGTGATGCTAATTGCTCTTTTCTATGAAGTTCTGCTCACTGTCTTGTCTGATGTATTGAGGTCCTGGACATAACAAATTACAATTGTTTGAATGCTCTGTAAGGGCAGTCGATTAAAAGTCTACTGAAAGACTAAGTCTACATATAATATATCAATAAGCTTTCAAGAGTTGTCAGTCAAGAATAGTACATTTTTCAGTCACTCCAGGACTGGATATTGTTGAGGAAATGTATTTGTTTAAAAAATAAATGATTGATAAATATACAATATGGATTTGGATATTTTTCCCCTTATAAAGAGAACTGAGGTTGCAGTGTTAGTGAGTTTGCTGCTTTTCAAGAGAGACTAAATGCTTAAGGTAGAATAGTACACTGTTTTTGTATATGGGAATCTATTTTCTCTTTCTAATATTTGTCTTTGATAGGTGACACATGATGGACCTTTTATCCTGGATTATTGATATGTATTATATAACACTGCAGTGCATGCACAGTATATCTTTTAATTAATGTAATATGTCACAAAGCAGTACATTGTGTTGACCCTGAGATGAGATACTGCACCTTTGGCTCAGGGATGGAGCTGCTGTTGACAAAACAGGCAGCGGACAGCTGGGGCGTGCATACTGACTGTGTTTTAGACTCGATATAATCAGTTAATTTGCTCATTCTTGTTACTGTAATTAGTATAGGAAATGCCAGTAAATTAACTCCTCGAAGTCTATGAGAAGAAAAAAAGATATTCTATTTAACTTCGGTGTAACTTCTGTTTTTTTCTACGATGGATTCCTTTGATTTAGAGACCGGATCTTTGGAAAATACCCCCTTACTCTTATATTTAGGTGTTCAGTGTGTCTAATAAATTAAGCAAAATTATGTTATAAATAGTCCAGAGTAGTGAGGGAGACACCATTCCAAAGTCCACTACCAATAGAGGTATTTCTAAAAATAAAAAAACTAAAATAAAACGCCAGCTACACAAATGCCTCTGCTTTGGTATTTTGCAGTCATGAGAGAGTGCGTTGGAGTCGCTTCGAGGATGACTGTTCTGGAAATTACAACATCTTAAAAAAAGCACCTCACTCTTCAGAAGCAACACCAAAACAACTCCAATTCAAGAGCAGCTCAACACTCTTTCTGAGCATCCAGCTGTAATCATCCAAATTAGTGAAAGGAACTTAATATACAGTAATTGCTTTTAGATGTTTTACAACTATTTACTTTTTTTTGAGAACTTGAACTACATGAATGGCTAAGGGTTGTACATTTATCATTATCTACATTTTTAACACATGACACTTCATTGAAAACTATCTGCAATCCATTTTTTAATTGCTGGCAAATGTACCTGATTGTTTTCTGTTTCTCTTTCCTATTTCCTTATGAACCTTTAGCTATTTTACACATTTTTTGTGACAATACATAACATAATCAAAACCTTTTTCAACTAAAAGTAAATTGACATGATTTAAGCCTCTATCATTTAAGAGAGAATAGCAGTAAATGGTTATATGCAAGACTTAATCTTGCCAGCAGATTTAGGATCTCAGTCTCTGAAATTCCTCTGCAATTTTACAAGAATTACATGTTTTCTCCATATCATCCACCTGAGACTATGAAAATTGTAATCACTCATGAATGAAAGTAAAGAAAAGTCAATTAACTGTGGAAAACTTTGAACACGTCTCAAACTGCAGTTCCAGTACAACATGACAGATTGTTGCCTTAATCTTTTTTATTTCAGCCTGTGATCCTGTGTAGCTAAGATCTGGACACAAGCTGTGCACAGTTTTTGTTTTGTGGATATCTGCCACCACCCTTTTCCTCCTCACATTGCACAAATATTTATGTTCTAAAAAGAACAGTCTTTAAAAGTATAATAATGTGAAAGGTTTGAATGATACCCGCAGAGAACAGTATGATACAATGTATGTTTTCAAACATGAAAACATCACAGACCACTTAATCTTCAGGTTACTGATATAAATACTCTTAACAATTTCAACTCAAAAACTGAATGTACTGAAAGATGCCCTACAACATTCAAACTGAATATTAATAAACTTCATTTTTTCAAACTATTTGAAAAAATGCTGTCTTGTCTTAAATAGTTACTGAATGCAGTGAGGACCAAAATTATGTACAAACATTGATCTTATGCTCCTGTTCTGTGTTGGTGATAAAACTGTCAAACAGCTGTAAGACCAAAGCAAAAACATTACCATTTTTAAATTCTATAAAACCATAACAATCATGTTTCCTTCCCAAGACTCACCTTGATGATGTCATCGAGCTCAGTAGGAGTGACACACTGGTGCCTTTCCAGAAAAGAGGCCTTCTCCAGGGTGATGGTGGTCTTCTGGTTACTCTCAAAAGGCTGTTCCAGAGCCTTAAACGCCAGGGCTCCACCAACCAGGTAGAGAACAACCACGATGAACACAGCCAGCACCGTCTTCCACTTCATCACTGAATGAAGAGCTGCAAGCGACCCGTCGCTGCTGGCATCCAGACTAGCCACCATGCTGGCTGAGCGGGAGGAGATGGAGAGGCGAGGAAGCGGACAGTGGCCATTGGTCTTTGGATCATAGCCCATGGGGTTTTGCATGGTGGCCACACTTGCCTGGACCAGGCTTGACTTGACCATGCCGGGCTGGATCTTCTTGGGAGGGACCAAGTTGGTCTGGACCGCCACTATGAAAGCGACAGAAAGTAAGAAAAGGCTAGACTGATACATACTTTGTTGCCATTTCTTGTTAAAAAAGTACAAAGAAAGAGACAATCATTTCTTATTGCTAAAGAAACATTAAGTGGCTGCTGTTGGTGATTTAATGTGTTAATGGGCTGAGGCATTAGTCTTAGATAACCAGTTTGTTGAAAAATATATAAACAGATATGATGAAATTAGTTTAACAATGACCTCACCTTTTTGTGGCTTCAATTTAACATTCATTAATAACAAAGGGACACCACAGTGTGCAGACATATAAATATGCATGCATAAAGATAAAACGATTGAAAAACTATTCCCCCGTGTGAAGCTTTTAAAAGATTTTGTCCTACCTACACTGTTCAAATAAAATGTTTCAAATAGCTGTTTGCAGTGCATAAATGTAGAGCTTTCAGAGAAAATGCCTGTTTCCCAGGCTACAGACTTGTCTGCAGTAAGACTCTGTCACAGAACGTGTTGTTTTCGTCCCGAAAATCTGCAGCAGTCTCAGATTGCTCCCGCCAAGCTCAGCCCACGCCCCATGCGCTCCTGGTTTGATATCAACATCATTTAACATTAAACCGAAACACTAAAGCTGGGAAAATCTTTAATATTTGAATTAGCAGTGATCATTAAGGAAAGCATCCACAAATATTTAAGGCGTGCTTAAAGCCCTTTTAAAATTGTTAGGTAGAAACGGAAATTGAGTTACTCAGAAGAATCCAATTCCCCAAGTGCACTAAGTGAAGGGTAAGTGTTTCATTCACTATTAGTGCACTGGATTTTTATAACAAATGGACGTATTCTGTATCAGGTGGACTATGAGGCAATAGGCTCCAAGGAGGTAGCCACATTTAGATCCCCTTAATGTGTCTCTTGTATAAGCTTTGCAGGGCACTGGTCTTCACCCCTTACACCCCCTCTTCTCTTAGGCTTCTAAGCATGGAGCGCCTCAAAGCAATAGGCTGAGTCTGCTGTCTATAATGATGTAACCCTGGAAGGTAGGAGTGAGAAATAGCTTTGGCTGAGAGACACTGTTGTGTTTAATAGAATGGTGTGGCAAATACAAATAGGCTTACCCGATAAATCAAGGGCATCCAGGAAGTGTCTCATACTCTGATGCAGTGGCTATGAATCTTTACAGAAAACCCCCAGTTCAGAGTGGATCAATAACAACAAAATAATGTCATTTGCGCAAGTGCAAAAAAGCCAATATCAATTAAAAGTACAGGTGGAGTCATGATAATTTTTCATGACAAGATATTAGTTAGAATAAGATGGAAGAAGCTTTTTTTTTAACATTAAGTGAGATTGGAGAAATGACAACTAAAGCATAAAGTTGGAAGTTAAATTACTTACAAATAAGAATACGCAGCTGTAGTTTGTGTATCAAAAACTGAACTAAGAGCTTCTGAGTCAGTGTTCCATTAGGATAAAATCATTTTCAGGCAGCTTCACATCGATTTTTTTCAATATTAAATATGGGCCAAGAGGAAAGCAATGTTTTATCTTGTAGGATCAGATGCTCTCACCCTCCCCAACTTTCTGCTTCTAGTATGTCAAGCCAGGGGATATTCACAAGGGACTGTGCTCCATAATGGAGTATCTTCTCACGTTGCTCACAAAAGGGATGAAAAAAAAGGAGATTCAAGTTGAACTTCCACTGAGAAACAACTGCCTTCTCACTGTATGTTCTATTCCAAAAGCATTATTCAACGCATAATGAACTGGTACCTAAACCAAATCAGTCAAAGTTACATGAGAGACAGCTTTAGGATGGCTCTTGGCATTGTTGTTCCATATGGTGTTGGGCTGGTTGCAGTGATTTAAGTCACCAGCTGAGCCTCAAAACCAAAAGTCAAGTCAGCATGAATACAATTAAGACAATAAAGACTTCCGGCAGAAACAGATTTCAAAATAAAAATGCTCTCTTTGAAAAAAAATATTTTAGATATCAATATTCCTTTGTTGCTTCAGATACATTTGTTGGATTATTTAACTTGCGATCAAGCCAAATCCTGTTGTTTTAGGAGGGCCACAGCTGGCACAGAGGAGGAGGCGTCAGTCATTTATGTGGGGAAAGCCCTCTCAGAATATCTCGTGTGACAAGGTTAATAGGAAATCACAGGGGCCACACAAAGACAAACAACTTGCTGTGAGGTGCTAACCACCACACCACCATGTGAATTCCCTTTTGTGAATATCATTCTAAGTCAACAAGTGGTCCACTCTTGTTTTGGGAACATTTTCGGTCTCAAGCTAGTCATTTCTGCTCGCCTGACATTTTTCAGTACCTGTTCAGTCAGGGCTGCCTAACACTACTCAGCACACATATGATGGAGAATAGAAATAACACAAGCACTTTGTTTATCCCAAATGAACGTTTTTGTCAAATTTACTGCATCGATCTAGACCAGATCTGATGAGATAGAAAAGAGGGGACATTTTTCAGAGAGGAATAATGTAAAACTGCTCAAGCGGGAGAATGAGGTGATCTGATGCGGTGGTGCCTGGCTACCAGAGATGTTGCTGAGATCAAGAGTGGACCATCTTTATAAACTAAAAACACTTAGTCTCAATCACAAAGTCACAATTCAATGAAAAGGTGCGATTTACCAACCTTGTTCTGGGTCCCAGTTAACTTGTTTAGTCTGGTTTTCTATTGGAAATTTCATGGTTTTGCTTCCAATCACGACGCTGGCAGAAAAAAATAATTAAACGCGAGTGTAAAATTAGAGAAAACCCGACGAATTACGAAACATTTCTTTTCCACATCCTCGAAAGGCCATTTGTTTTTTTTGTAGAATTTAGTTAAAATGTTATAAAGAAATGAACGTATCACGAAACCGCATTGTCTGGCTCCCTAGCAGAATACCCCCCTCCCTTTTTCTCCGCCTGGCTCGATCGCGCTGTGCCAATGACAGACTTGAGATAGACTGCGTCCGACGCCTTTCTCTGAGCTGTGGCACCACACGGTGGTCCAAACCACATCCCTTGTCACACTACAGCAGTGGTCCGGTCCAGAGAAAGTGCCAGTGTGCTCAACCGAGCGTCTTTACGCACGCGTTACACCAGCAGCACGAACACAGGGAAGGATGCTCTCCTCCCTCCACGGCTCCACCTGCATTTTTTTGTGTGAAGATGCATCGAGCTATGCATCACCTTAATTTCCACTGGTGTAAATTAAGTACATTTGAATCTACGTCTTGATAAATACTCACTCTTGTTTGTCCACAAAATACTATCTTCTCATTAACTGGCAACCGGCAGCTGAGCACATGGCGCATCAAACCAGTGGTAGACCTAGCCCATTACATCATTCACGAGTGGGAGTTGTGGCATGAATAATTAATGAATCCCACATCGTATATAGATAGGTTACCTTCTCTATCATATCAACCCCCTTAACTGGTTATTATAGGCTATAAAATGCCTAGTTTGATCATTTATGGACTGAAACAAACTGTGGTCATCATTCATTAAGATAGAGAGCAAGATTCCTGTTGATAAAAGGTCTAACCTTTCAGTTTAAGTTAAAAAATTCTCAGGGAATGAGTACCACTCCATAAACTAACTCCAAAATAAATCTATACCTTCACAAAACATAAACATGGAACTAACATGAAAAATCTGAAGAATAATATTTGATAATGAGAAATGTGAAAATATCCCCACATTGCAATTGTGATCTTGGTTTCATGGATTCATTCAATAAATGGTCATGGGTTGAAACAACTCCAACTAAAACATATAAATGCAGAAAAACACTAAAGCACATTTAAGCATTCAATTCAGTGTTATTTATATAGCACCAAATCACAACAACAGTTGTCTCTCAGTGCTTTCCAAACAGATCAGGTCAGACCCTACTCTGAAGTTATTTACAGAAGACCAACAACTCCCACCAAGAGCAAGCACAAGGCGACACAGGCAAGGAAAAACTTCCTTTTAGGAGGCAGAAACCTCGAGCAGAACCAAGAAAGCACACAAGTACGGTAAAGGGAAGAAAGTCCAGTTAGTAACATGCATTAATGGGATGAGGTTGCACTGACAGGGAGAGAGAGAAAGGAGAAGGGAGCTCGGTGCATCATGGGAAATCCCCCGGCAGTCTAGGTCTATGGTAACATAACTAAGGGTGGACTCACCTGAGCAGCCCTAACTATAAGCTCTATCATAAAGGAAAGTCTTAAGCCTAATCTTAAATGTGAGGATGGTGTCTTCCCATTTTTAAAAATTTAAACGTATGTTTTACTGTGATTAATCTGTAGATCTATTGGTTAATACAAGTCTCCAAAAATATCAGCGCCGCATCTGAAGAAAAAAAAAAA
>JABUIW010041917.1:0-11980 GCA_013363375.1 Menidia beryllina | reverse complement strand
GCCCAACCAGAGAACGGGGGGCCAACCAGAGGCCAGGGGGGTCTAAACCCGATGAAGGGTCCCAACTGGGGCCCGGAACGGTGAGCGAGTCCAGCTCTTTCTCCGGTTCTACCTGGGCCGAACAGACCCCCCCGCCGTCTGAACGAGGGGCCGGTTCTGACCCCGCGGCGTGTGGTGAGCGGCTCACCTTGTCGGGGCGGCGCCTTCTTGGCCCTGAACCTATCGGGCGGCGGCGGCGGGGCCTTGGCGTCGCCCTCCAGAGCCAGGCCCAGCAGCAGGGCGGGCCTCTGCTTGGTGTACCGGCTGCTCAGCAGGGGGTACCAGCGGGGCTCCTGACACACACAGACCGGGTCACAACACCGCCGCGCGCCACCGGGGGGCGGGGCATGGCCGGGGGGGCGGGGCCCACCTGTTTGACCTCCTGCACCGACCGGAGGTCCAGCACGATGTAACCAACGCCGTCTCGCTTCCGGCTGACGGCGTCCACGGCGAAACACTGGAGCTTGGTGGGAGGTCTGGGGGGGGGGGGGGGGGGGGGCATCAAGGTTAGCTGGCGTCTAGGTCACATGACCACACAGCGCCGTTTCCTCGGTTACAAACCAGCCCAGCAAAAGAATTAGAGTGGATTACATTTATATTTATGCATCTAACAGACGCTTTTATCCAAAGTGACTCCCAAAAAGATAGTTTCACTCTTAGCTTAGCTTGATGCTACATGCTAGCAGAGGTTTTAACATCCAGCTTCACTCTTAGCTTAGCTTTTGTTGTTGTTAAAAGATAAAACACCACGTGACTGACATTAGCTCGGGAAAAATAATCAAACAGCTGTTTGTTCATTCTGGGAGAGAACGCTGGTTTGTGTTTGTTAATAAAGTCTGACTGATTATCTGACTGTTTAGGTGACGTTCTATGTAGCGCAGCTGCATCTGGTGGATGCTAACGCAGCCCCAGCCTCTACTGGACCAGCTGGACTCTGAGAACCAGGTTCTGGTCTCCTGCTGGGACCCAGAGTCAGAACCAAACCAGGTGAAGCTTCATTTCAGCTCCAGGCTCCTAAAATCTGGATCAGTCTTCCTGAAGACGTGAGACAGAACCCGACTCTGAATGTTTAAATCCAGGCTGAAAACGCTTCTGAAAGTGAATGTATTTTATCTTCACCCTTCACTTTTTCCCTAGTATCCAGATACAACGTTTTAGTATCAATACTTTTGACAACCCTTAACCCTGACCATACAGGAGCTTCTACTCTATGCGGCTTGTAGCCCGGTGTAGACCTGTCCCGATCCGATATCTGGATCTGATGAGCTGCCGATATTTGCAAAAAAATGCGTATTGAACGGCATGAGAAAATGCAGATCCAGTTTTTTTTTAAAGTCCGATCCCACACAAGTATTAGCATCTCTAACCCACAGGTCTGTGTCCTGACCATTAAGTTATTATCAGAGTAAATCCCTGTTCAACATGAGTCTGACAACTAAGTAAGTAGATAAATAACTTTAAACTTTAATACATGCTCTGATAGGCCGGGATCGGATCGGATCAGAAGTGCAAAAAGCTGGATCGGGACATCCCTAGTATCTGGATACAACGTTTTAGTGACAACCCTAAACTCTGACCCTACAGGAGCTTCTACTCTATGCGGCTCATAGTCCGGTGTGCCTTATAGTGCGGGAAAATACGGTCTTCCTGATCCTGATTCCCCCTGGTGGGATTAATGAGTTGGGCTGGGGGGCGGGCAGCTCAGACCTGTGCTGGTGCAGCGTCCGGCGGTCCAGCTCCCAGGCCAGCTCGGTGCTGAAGCGCGGCTGCTCCCGGTGCTCCACCGGGTCGGTGGCCAGCTGCTCCCCGTCGAAGCTGGCCTGCACCACCAGGCTGAGCCGGGGGCTCTTTGGGAAGTGGCGCCCTGGGGGGGAGGTGGAGGCTGGTTTTAGTCTTTATCTACACGGCGCCAAATGACAACAGCAGGTTTCTGACAGCTTTCCAAACAGAGCAGCTCAGACCGACTCTGTTATTTACAGAAGACCGACGATTCCCACCAAGAGCAGCACTCGGAGACACAAAGAAGGAAAAACTGCATTTAGGGGGAAGAAACCTGGAACAGAAACATCTAACAGCTGCCTGTGGGATGCTGAGGCAAAGGTTTTGAGGTTTGAGACATTTGGATAGAATATTTTCAGAATTTTACAACTTTAAGATGCTCTACAAGTTTAATTTGCCTGTCAGAAAGTTGCTGATGTCAGTTTTATTCAACAGGATGTTAAAAGGTATAAAATTAATACATTAGATATAAATACAATAATGCTTTTGATGGGAAATTCCACACCGAACATAAAACAACTATAGTTATGCTACAGCCATATATTCTATATTTTAGGCTCAAATGAAAGGACGTCAAAAGAAACGGACCAAATTAAGCTAATTATCTCCACGTTTTCTTTAATAAATGTCTTAGACAAAGTTTCACCTTTAAAATATTTAAGTATCCGACCCACCACCCAAAACAGACGCCAGTTTGTTGGTTTCTAAGTGTTTTTCTTCGTGATTTTAAATCGAGAAGAACAGAAGAAAAGTCTCGTTTTGCCTTTAAAAACTCGCCGTTGAACAGTTAACGGCGCTCCAAGTGGATTTAACCGGCTTAACACTTGACTAAAACCCGCCTGGTGTTTCTATTAAAAGCACAAAAAGTCACCAAATCCACGGCCCGTGGGAGGAAGAAGCCGTGAAATCCCGCTGGAAGCCGGTTTTTGCCTCCCCGAAGTGCTCACCTTCCAGAATGGACACAACGATGAGAAGTTGGTCTGTCTTCGCCGCCATGTTGACATTTGTCCGGCTCCGGGAGAAACTTTCCCTCCAACTTAAACTCTGTCTTTTAGTGGGTTGTTGCTCTACGACTGATTTAAGGAGGAAAAACTGTTAAGGCGAGAGCTTCCAGTAACTGCCGTTGCAAAAAACCGCTTTGTTGTCAAGCTTTGGCGCCACCCATTTTGTCTTAAAACCGGAAATGACAGTAAAGAGACGTCCGCCAATCTGGCACTGCCCTGCTGGTTGGAGGCGGAACTGCAACAACACAGCCAAAACATGCATCCTAGATAGACTATTTGGATCGGAAATTGGCTGTAGAAGTGAATGGATGGATGGATAATTACAACAATAACAAGTAACAGAGGATGAAGAATCCTTAGTATAGTTACCTAATATGCATGTACAGCAGAACCTAAAGCAGAGACCTGCAGAAAACAAAACATCGAGGGCCCCATGAAGTGGTTCGAAATGTCTCTGGGAAAGACAGTTATCCCAGAATGAGTGTTTCTACGAATATAAAATACAGTTAAAATGCGGCAAAAATAATGAAAAATACACAAAACAACTATATAAAAACATCCTTTAATCATGATTGCCAAACATATGAATTAAGGCATGTACAGTATAAAAAAGCAACAGCAGGTTTATGTGTTTTCTGTGAGTTATTTTCTGGTTTCACCAGCTGGATGGACTGAGCATACCGAGCAGCCTTCATGAGACGACTCCGCGTCTCCCAGAAGTCGAGCATTTGTAAACAGAGCTCTTAGCACTATATTCAAGTAATAGAATGACCACTGATACTATGCAGGTAAGGAGTTGTGTGGGAGAGGCAGAGCCACTGGGAGGCACCGTGGAGCTTTGGGGACGTTGGTTTTAAACACGTTTCATCCTTTAAGTTGTACGTTATCACGGATAGAGTTTACAAAGTCATGTATTGCCCGAATTATGGGAGTGGGGCACTATTAATTCAGCCAGTAAAGCAAGATAGACCTTTTTTTAATGCTAAATATTTTTCAAACAATCTTATGCCAACTTATACCAGAAATATGTGATCTATTTGCTTTTCCAAGGTTAAAATGTGACAGTCTGTTCCAGCCTCTGTCAGACTGTGCAGATGCAGATGCAGATTACGTGTAATATTTGATTACATCTGTCCCATGTCTGCATCTCCAATGCCGGGCAAGTCTGCTGCTATCCTCAGACTGGGACTCCATGAACTAGCCTCACCAGCAACATATCTGTGGAGATACTCAGTCATCCAGGACCTGGTCCAGCTTTAAAGTCCAGCTCAGGCAGCTGGAAGGGAAGTTTTCTGTCAGACGTTTGTCCTCTGATCCAGAAGCTTCTTCAGCTCTAACTGATGGTGGAGTTCTAAGGTTAATGTACTGTAGGTGGGAATACAGAATTAGGGGGAAACCAAAGGTGGCTCTGGTCCCTCCTGCTGGGGGGCATAGAGGTCACCTGGGGGTTAATGGTTGATAGCAACTAAATGACCAAAATAAGTGGAAGAAGCAGCAAAACAACCAAAAATAAGTAAAAGAAGCATAAAAACAATGAAAAAGAAGTAAAAGAAGCAGCAAATCAACCAAAAATAAGTAAAAGAAGAATCAAAACAATGAAAAAGAAGTAAAAGAAGCAGCAAACAACCAAAAATAAGTAAAAGAAGCATAAAAACGATGAAAAAGAAGTAAAAGAAGCAGCAAATCAACCAAAAATAAGTAAAAGAAGCATCAAAACAATGAAAAATAAGTAAAAGAAGCAGCAAACAACCAAAAATAACTAGTAGAAGCAGCAAAAATAACCCAAAATATGTGGAACAAGCAGCAAAACAATACAAATGTAGAGCCAGATTAATATATCTAAGAGCTCCACCATCTCTTAAAACCGAAGAAGCTTCTTGGATCAGAGGCCAAGCATCTAACAGAAAACTTCCCCTCCAGCTACCTGAACTGGACTCTCCAAGCTGGACCAGTGACACTTACTCCAGTTTGTCCCATAACTATTGACATTCAAAAGCTGGTGCATGGGTAGTGCAGCCATGTCTGTGCTCTGGGATTCCTTCATTAGCTTATTCTTACTTTTATCTTTGTTAAATCGATGGTCGGAATGAGAAACGGGATCATCTATCAGATAAAACGAGCATTTCTCTGCCTCTGAGAGGTAAAAGCCGCCCACTGTGTCCACCAGAGGCTCTGCGGTGAGCTGGTCAGCTGAGAGAAAGCATGGGAGCAGGGGTCAGAGCCCAAAAATCCAGAGAAGCAAGCAGTTCAACCACGAACACACAAAGTGAGGGCAGCTTTAGCACGTCAGGTCTCTCAGTCCTGTTCTGCGTCACTTTAACTGAAAATTAAGAAGTCTAAAAACAGATGAACACTATTAGATCTACACAAAATGTTACGATTTACTGAAGGCAAAGCAGCAAGTGATGAAAAAATGACCCAGGCTTCTTGTAAAAGTCGCTCACTTTGGAAAGATCTTGTCATCTAAACTGCAGAAATGGGGCTGCGAGTAAACTGTTTCTTAAACACGTTGCAGAAATTCCCCAACACAAGATTGTAAAACGTCCAAAAATGTATGGAGGCTTAAGCTGACACGCGAAAAAACAACAAAAACCTTCAAGTGTACCTGAGCTTAAATGTCCTACACTGTGTAAACAAGAGTGTTTTTCACAATTCAGTTAACTGTATGAAGTGTAAAGTTTAACTCCAACCAGGATTTTTTTCAACAGAAAAATTACAAAAATAAGCGATATTACGACAGTTTGTTCATTTGTTTTCAGATTGTTTAAATTATTTGGGGAATTAAGAAGTTCTTTGCCGACTGTCTTTCACAACGTGAGCAGCAGAACTTTCCTACAAAGTCCATAAGCTGCAAAAAAATAAACTGGTTCTAAAAAATAGTTAGACCAGAAAACAGAAGAGTGGGGAAAAATACGCTAGTCATAAAACTTTCATTGAGCTCATCTTAAAACTGACATTCCTACTAAATAATTCACTGTTCAACCAATGTTGAGATAACACAAACTGCACTGTATCTAAGGTTAAATGTATTAATTTTCTTGAGAATATTCAAAGTATGATTTAGAGACAGTTTTGATCAAATACAGCACCATGAATCTCAACAGTCACAAAGGCAGCAGTTGATGCTAATTCGCTAAGCTAGGCTAGCTAGTGTCAATTGTTTTTTTTTAACCAAATTGTTCTGCAGTAGTAATTTAATTAACCCAATCATAAACTCAAAAGAATACAATAATTTAATTAAATACATATTGAAACAACAAAATAGTATTCTTAAAACAAAAATCTGATTTAAAAACTTGCATTAACTGACCCTAAGACAGGCTGTGCTAGAAAACTGTGACTAGCTAGCGTAGGCACAGCAGACATAACTCTTCATTTTTAAATACATTTTTATTTTATAATCTTTCAATTTAGAAAAATGAGGTCGTTATTTGCTTCTAGTTATGACGTTTTGAGGCAGCGTCTCGCTGCTGTTTTGTCTTCAGCTCGCTCATCTTAAAGTAGCCGGTGGACCAGCTGCTTTGCCCTCAACACGCCCATTAAAACAACCACACATAAAAAAAAAAACAGAATCAAACTGCCTACATCCATCAGGTCCATTCATCAGTGGATTCACCGGGCTCCTCCTGACACAAACTAGTCTCAAGGATTTAAAAGATCGAATGACAGAGCTACTTCTGAGGCTTCATTATCTCATTCTTATGGATGAATCTGGTTAAAAATCAGCACTCCTCGAGTCAAAGTTTGTTAAAAATCAGAGCCCAAATTTACCCTGACGGTGCAACTTTCATCTGAGCAAAACCGACTTCCCAGCAGGCACAAACTCTGCCCACAAAACTGCTGCTACAGCACCATATTTATCATCCATCAAACTAAAGCTACAGCAGGTTTCCTCTGAGAGATAAAGGTTAAAAGATGAACACATCTGCTTCTGCTGGATTACCCCTCCGGCCCCTGCTCCCCCGATGGGACCCACGTTTTGTACAATAAAGCATATTAGTGCTCTGCCATGAATCTGTACAGGATATATACACCACTGGGGTTTCTACATGGCACTGGGTAGATCGATGTGAAGGTTTACTCTCACATAAAGACAATACAATCAACATGGTTACTCTCAAGTACAGGTTAGTAATACAAATGTGGTGTCAGCACTATGGAGGGAGGAGGACCACTTCGATAATCATGAGAACAATAAGGATAATTATAGATTTGTAGCTTTCTAATGCTGCTTTTGTACCCGATAGGAGTTTAAAAAGATGATCCACACCGCTGCAGGTGTGAGCCACCTGTACATTCAGCCTCTCCTCCTCTTCTCTCTCCTCCTCATAGATGTGCGCTTTGTAAGGTTCCTCTGCCAGGCGTTACAAAACCCAGAGCTGTCACTAGTAAGAAATGAAAGAGGTCTGTTTTTGTGTTCTTCTTCTCTGCCTCTGAGCGAGGCGACGCTTATTCCACACCAAGGAACTGATGTCTGATAATGTTCTGCCGTTCTTCATGTGAGACACGGTCACATGGTCCTACTTCTTCCCGTCATTCTCTGCGGAGGCAAAGACAGAAAGCGGTTAGAGCTGGGCTACAGTCACTCACTTCAGCATTGTGCGGTCTCACATCATGGTTATGTTTCTGCATTTAGACGCTTCTATCCAAAGCGACTTACAAAGTAGACCAGAAACGCACAAACTGACCACAACTAAGACTGAATTAGAACAGAAATACACAAACTGACCAGAAAAAGTACTAAATTAGACCAGAAAACGCACAAACTGACCAGAAAATGGACTGAATTAGACCACAAAAAGGATTAAATTATACCAGAAACACACAAACTAAAACTGAATTAAAACAGAGATACACAAACCAAACACAAAAAAGGACTAAATTAGACCAGAAACGCACAAACTGACCAGAAAATTGACTAAATTAGACCAGAAACACACAAACTGACCAGAAAAGTACTAATTTTGACCAGAAAAGCACAAAATGACCAAAACTAAAACTAAATTAGACCAAAAACGCACAAACTGACCAGAAAAAGGACTAAATTAGACCAGAAAAGCACAAACTGACCACAAAAAGGACTAAACTAGAGCAGACATGGTCTGGTTCTTATGGAGGTTTTGTCCTGTTCAATCTGAGTTTTTTTCCTCTTGCAGGATCAAATTGAACTGTCAGAGGAAGCTTCTTGGCTCTGTATGAATTTGGGCTTTGATTGGATGAAAGTTTTGCGGGCCCGAGCTGATGAAGACGACATCCCAAAAGCAGGAAGAAGAACAAGATGGTTTCCAGCCTTTGTAGCAGAACAATACAGAGATCACTGATCTGAGAAGCAGCTCTAGAGTAATAAGCAGCTGCAGATAAACAAAAGGGGCTGCAGCCTTTTTGAGGATGTAACCGGAGAACTGGGATTGAAATCCTCTGATTAAATTAAAACTAAATATAATTTGATAATTCAGAATTTTGGTGATATTGCTTTCTCTCAGGCAAACATATTCAGAAATCCAGGTAATTTCCCAAAAGACTGGAGAGAAAAACAGAGGAGCCTCAAATTTCTATTAACTTATTAGAAGTCTGCAAGTTCCTAAACAGGACGGTTTTAGGGATCTAGCTCATGTAAGGATGTCTCCTCCTACTTATATTTGATTAGAAACAGGTACAGGATTGGTTAAATATGTAGACTTTCTAGGGTGTTTTTGTTTAGTCTTGTTTTGTGTTGTGACCTGTGTTATATGTTGTAGATCTGGCTTGTTTTCTACATTGTTGCTGGACTGCATATTTTTTATTAACCTATTTTATTAAATTTTGTCTTGTTTTTATGTTTTTTTTTTTTTTTTAAACACTGGGTAGTTGTTGATAAGTGGTGATTTTACACCAAATGAGGACACTTTTATAAATGAAAAACATGATTTTAGCTAATAAAATACTTGAAATACTACACAGTGTCCCTTTAATGTGACCATTCATCCAGTCAGCCAGCAGTCAAAACATTCAATTTATAAACTCACTGCCATGTTTTAAACATGAAAAAGCCCATTTAAGCTAACTGAAGCGTTTACAGTATCAAAACACTTTGCTGTCGTAGACAAACGTTTAAATCTGAAGTGTCTTCATTAGATTAGCTACTGATTATCAGTGAATTACAGAGAAAATAACTATTAAATCCACCTTTCGCTCTTAATTCCTGATGCTCAGCAGTCCAATAGGTGGCGCCAAAGCATCTGGAGTTAATTCCAGCCATGAATAAGAAGCCCAGGATGCTTTGAGTTCAGAGAACAAGAACAAAGTTCCCAGCCAATGAGGAAAAACACGACGCAGAATCCAGAGAAACTGGAAACTTAAAGCTTACGAATGAACAAAAACTTCCTGTAAAGCTCAGAACTGGAAACAAAACCTGAATAAGGCTAAAATCAAACCAAAAAAATAATAATCAAGAACTCGAAACAATCTGAATGGACTCCTACCTGCTGGATGGAGATAAGCTCCACCCCTTATTGTGGCCCCCCAAAAATATTTTGGCCCAATAAAAGAATTCCAGCCCCAAAGAATATTTCTTTTTTTACTATTTTACTAATAATAACTAAATATTTACAAATAATAGAAATAATTTCGGATTTTTTTAAAGAATTGTTCATTTTTTAATAAGATTTTTTATTTTAATTTTGAATGTTTCTTGTCATTTTGAACCCACAAAACACTTTTTGGGGTCAGAATAAAAAAGAATTTAAAATGATTTAATAATTAATTTTTTTTCATTTTACATTGAATTGGAAGCTGACTCCCGTCCCTGAGACCGGCCCATCAAACCCCCAGAACACGGTTCAGAGCCAGTGGTAAATGCTGATACCGTGTCCCTGTTTTGGTGGCATTAACCTACGAGAGGAGGAGTGTCCCGACACCTGCTGACTGGAGACCAGCGACCTGGAGCCCAGACCTTCAACAGAGAGGAGGGAAAACACAAATCAGAGAGCAGGAGGTCTCCCTTCCAGAGGGGGAAGCGACTGGGGCTCATTCGGCTGCCTTTTCAGGGCGACGCAGTCGGGTTTTTTTGGTCAAAAATGCAGCAACCATCGACAAAAAGAGGCGAAGACTGATGAGTTTAGAGGGACAGAAGGTTTATTTAACCTCAACCAAAGGAGCAAAAATGGAGGGGGGACTCCCATGATGCACCTCTCCTCTCTCTCTTCCCATGATGCACCTCTCCTCCCTCTCCTCCCATGATGCACCTCTCCTCCCTCTGGGGGACTCCCATGATACACCTCTCCCCCCTCTGGGAGACTCCCATGATGCACCTCTCCTCCCTCTCCTCCCATGATGCACCTCTCCTCCCTCTCCTTCTATGATGCACCTGTTTCCCCCTCTGTGTGGCTCCAATGATGCACCTCTCCTCCCTCTGGGGGACTCCCATGATGCACCTTTCCTCCCTCTATATCTCCCGTCATGGGGCTCCTATGATTTCATGAAGTGGAGCTGCAGCTACGCTAGCTGGATTTTTCTCTCGTGATGAGGTTTGGAGTTTATAAGAACCTACAAACTGCATTGAATCATCAGTGTGAGCATGTAATTCCTCCTCCAACAAGATAGCGAATAACGTTGCCATGTTAGCTTGCTTTTTTGTTCGTAGCTTAGCATTACTAGCCTATGTCGTAGCTAGCGTTAGCTAACAACTCGACACAGAATGCACAAACGAATGTTAGAGTCTGAATCACAGACTGAAAAGCTGAACTGTGCTAACTAGTAGTGATATGTTAGCATGAACTATATTAATCAGTAATGATTTGTTAACATGAACTATGTTAATCAGTAGTGATATGTTAGCATGAACTATGCTAACTAGTAGTGATATCTTCTATATCTGCTTATTTTTCTATAAACGCTCACTTATTAGAGCAGGTTTCAGTACATTTACGGAAGGAAAACACCTTGTGGATTAGCTAGACAGGCAGACTAGTGCTTTATGTCCCTCTATGCCATTCGAGTTTTTCAAAATGGCGGATCGCCCTGGAAACCTCTGTGTATACCCGTCCTGTATATATACAGATAGGAAATTCCTCCTTATGAGAAGAAGTTGGATCATGTCAGAGGTCATTTTACACCAAATGAGGACACATTTAGACATGAAGAACATGACTTTAGCTAATAAAATACTTTTTAGCAAATAAAACACTTGAAGTGACGGCTGGAGCGAATCAGCTTTTCAGACCAGAGAGCCCCTCACGAACGCAGGCAGAGGGAGGGTGTCCGGGTACCTTGGTAGATGTCGTATTGGCCTGACATCAGGTTGTAGCTCATGCCCAGGTGTGTGTGATGGTGTGTGTGGAGGTGGCGGGCGAACGACACGTGGTTCCTGTCGCGCTCGGCCTCCCTCTCTGCCTCCGGGGAGCCCTTCTCACCAGGCTGCACACACAAACACACACAGGTCTCACAGTGGGCCCAAAGGAACCACATACAGCAGCTCTGAGGGAGGAAGGGATCCCCACCCCTTTAATTAATACACCAAAATATCAAAAATAAGACTAAGATTACCAAATATACACCAAAGAGGCAAAAACAAAGCCAAAAATAACCAAAATATACAGCTAAAAAGCAAAAACAAGGCTAAAATGACCGAAACACAGCAAAAAGGAAAAACAAAGCTAAAATGACCGAAAGAATTACACCAAAAAAACCAAAACAAGACCAAGATTACAAAATATACACTAAAAAAAGCAAGAACAAAGCTAATAATTACAAAAAAAATGCAGAAAAAAGGTTAAAATGACCAAAAAAGCAACCATTATTAGCATAATTTGTTTAGTTCCTGAACAAAAAAGAGAGTTTTAGTGGTTGAAGCCCATTGAGATCCTGATATTTGGGGAGAAAAAGGGGAACTGGGTTAGAAATACTGATAATTTGAAAATGAGACCTGGTTTAAAATTCAGAATTAGATCTATTATTATCATTATTATTATTTTTAAATCATTTAAATTATTTTTTTTAATCAATGCGTTTTCAAATAATCCCTTTTGTTAAACTGAAAATGCTAAAAATGAAAAAAGAAGTAAAGAACTTAATTTTTCTTATTTAGAAGTCAGATTCGTTTTTATTCCCTGAACAACCACAATAACAATAATAATAATGAAAATTATTATAATCTCTGCAAATCTCAATGTGCTTCAACC
>JABUIW010041912.1:1458-14074 GCA_013363375.1 Menidia beryllina | reverse complement strand
TCATCCAATTAAAATAACGGACAATTGCTCCTGAGCAGGACATGAGCAGTGAAAAATCCATGGATGGATATTTGTAGCTTCTATTTGTATACAAGTGAGAATATTTTGTTTTATCTGCGAGCCAGATGCAATCTTCAAAAGAGCCAGCCATAGGTTCCCGACCCCTGTCCTGTTGCAAATGTTAATAATTTAATCTCTAAATGAGTGTTTTTCAACCCCTGGTCCTCGGTACACTAGTGTGCTGTTAGTGATGGTCAGGTGTAGAAAATCATCCTATTTCACCTCATTGGTCTAAAAAGATTTTTTGATAAGGAATTAATTATCTGCAAATAATATTCCATTTCTGAGTGTCTGTGCTGTTCTAGTGACTGGTGGAGTAATCATGTAATAATTCCTTATGACTAGATTTTGTATTTAATTTTGTATATTGAAGTGGACATGTTAAGTGCAATTTGAAAGAAGAAATATAAAAGATGATAAAAAATAATTTTTTTGTGTTTATTTGATTCCTATTCAAGACACTTAGGATATGATAAGAATGAGATAAGAATAACCACAGTGTCACTATAGGCGGATACATTTTTGGTTGGTGGTGTGCCTCGGGATTTTTTCTATGAAAAAATGTACCTTGGCTCAAAACAGGTTGAAAAACACTGCTCTAAACGTCTCTCCAGGCTCTGCTCACTAAGATCTGGTGGGGGGCCATGACCACAGACACAGCCATCTCCAAACTCGTGGTTTCGTTCTTCTGCCCGGCTCTCATCTGGACCAACCTCATAAAGTTCAGGTGGCTCCACCAGGAATTTGCCCGACCGTGTAGAAATGTCGTATTGTCATGTTCTTCTGTCTTCTGACAGCTTTTCTATGTGTCTCTTAGCGACGAGGAGCTGGACAATCGTAACGCCAACAAACAGTTTGTGGAGCTGGACAGTCTGGACACGGAGAAGGCCTTACTGCTCACGGACGACGACGACCCTCTGTGAGTTCGTTAGAGCAGTGTTTTTCAACCTTTTTTGAGCCAAGGTACATTTTTTCATTGAAAAAATCACGAGGCACACCACCAACCAAAAATGTCAAACAATTCTGTATCCGCCTATACAAACACTATAGTTATTCTTATTTTATTCTTATCTTATCTTAAGTGTCTTGAATAGGAATCAGGAAATGTATTTATATCATATTTTATATTTCTTCTTCTCCTATAGTGACACTATACTTATTCTTATTTTATTCTTATCTTATCTTAAGTGTCTTGAATAGGAATCAAATAAACACAAAAATGTATTTTTATCATATTTTATATTTCTTCTTTCAAATTGCTCTTAACATTTCCACTTCAATATACAAAATTATATACAAAATAAGGAATAAGGAATTATTACATGATTACTCCACCAGTCACTAGAACAGCACAGACACTCAGAAATGGAATATTATTTGCAGATAATTAATTCCTTATCAAAAAATCTTTTTAGACCAATTAGGTGAAATAGGATGATTTTCTACGGCACACCTGACCATCACTAACAGCACACTAGTGTACCGAGGCACAGGGGTTGAAAAACACTGATGTAGAGGCTAATATCATTTGTAACCAGAGGCTAAGCTACTTTAATAATCATTACAATGGTGCTTGCCATGGCTAAATTGACCATTTAATTATTTTCTTAATGAACGTTTGTGCCTTTTCCCTTTATGATATGTTAGATCTGAGTTTGTCTTTGCATTTTTGTGACCTCGCTTTTATTCAACCCACACATATGTGTCACAAACACAAACACAAACTCTGCAAACACAAGGACAGTGACACAAATGCACATGACATACTATGAATTCAATAAAAACCTGTGAAAGCTTTTAACCCTTTAATGCCAAATGTGTCATATCTGATACGGTTTCTGAAATGTTTTGCGTCTGACTCCTTTTGCATAATTTAATGGTAAAAACTTTGCTCTAAATCCTATTGTACACAATCAGATACACCTGATAACAGGGGGCAGAAGACTACACAAAAATAATCTGGACTTATCACATATTAATAAATTATTAATCTCAAAAACGTATTTCAGTTGTTTTTTTTTTACATATTTTGCTAAAAGGCCAAATAAAAGACTTAAAACAAAAAAAAATAATTTTCTGTTTTGTTTTATTCTTGGATCAGGCTTTAAAGGGTTAATGCTAAATCACTCAGACATTACCTGCCAGCCACTCAAACAGCCACATGAGGCCTCATGCTTTCTCTTTTTACCAACATTTTGTTTGTATAGATTATTCTTTAGAAACAGGTGTGTGTTTCCCCTGGTGTTTATTGTTTATTTATTTGGATCCCCATTAGCTGTCAGTAATTTGACAGCTACTCTTCCTGGGGTCCTTTTAAAACTATACAGATATACAAAACATATCAAATGATCACATCATAAGAACAACTACAGTGGGGTAAATGAGTATTTGAGCCCTTGCTGATTTTGCAGGTTTTCCCACTTACAAAGAATGCAACGATCTATAACTTTAATCATATGTACATTCTAACAGTGAAAGACAGAATCCCAAAGAAAATTCCAGAAAATCACATCATATGAATTTATAAAAATTGATAACCATCTGATGAGGAAAAATAAGCATTCTTTGTAAGTGGTCAAACCTGCAAAATCAGCAAGGGCTCACATACTTATTTCCCACACTGTATATATATATATACACATTTACATACATAGTTTGGCCTCTCAGTGGGTGTTTGTGGGATAAAGTGTTGTACATTAACATCAGGTCTGCTTAAAAACCCAAAACAGGAAAAACCCAAATCTATTTTTGTCCCAGCTCAGGCAGCTCACCAGCTTTAAATCTAAAATAGTGTCTGTGTCTTTAAATGCAAATTGCGCACCATGTGTTCCCACCATGTGTTGTCATGTGTTGTCAAGAAAATTCCAGAAAATCACATGATATGAATTTATAAAAATTGATAACCATCTGATGAGGAAAAATAAGCATTCTTTGTAAGTGGGCAAACCTGCAAAATCAGCAAGGGCTCACATACTTATTTCCCCCTCTGTACAAAACATATCAAATGATCTAATCATAAGAACAACTATACATTTAAAACGATTCCCCATGTTGCAGGGACTCCCCCCCCGGGGGCCCGGACCCCCAGAGCTGCGCCTCCGTCTGGTGGCGGTTTCTGCTGCGCCGCTGGCGCCGCTTCTGGAGCGCGCCGGTCACCGTGTTCCTGGGCAACGTCATCATGTACTTCGCCTTCCTCTTCCTCTTCACCTACGTGCTGCTGCTGGACTTCCGCCCGCCGCCGCCCCGAGGCCCCGGGGCCCCCGAGGTCATGCTCTACTTCTGGGTTTTCACGCTGGTGCTGGAGGAACTCCGACAGGTGAGAGAGCTCCTGTTCCCACTCCTACTCTAGTCTTTAGCCCTTTAACCCTATAAAGCCAAATGTGTCATATCTGATCGGGTTTCTTTTGGATGTGAGACTTTCTGCATCATTCAGTGGTAAAAGCTTTGCTCAAACCCCTGTTGTACACATTCAGATATACCTGATAACAGCCAGTAGAAGACTACACCAACATAGATTTTTGACTTATTGCACGCTAATTTGATCAAAATAATCTCAGTTTTTTTCTGGTGGCAAAAGACTACACAAAAATAATCCTGATTTATCGCATAGTAATAAATTATTAATATTAAAAATGTATTTCTGTTTTTTCTTTTGACATATTTTGTTGAAAGGCCAAATAAGGAATTAAAAAAAAAAAAGTAGTTTCTGTTTTGTTTTATTCTTAAAGGCTTAAAGCCTGATCCAAGAAAAATAGGAAGAATATTGGATTTTTTTAGTCTGAAGTCTTTCTTTGGCCCCTCAACAACACATGAAGAAAAAAACAGAAATTATTTTGATCAAATTAGCGTGCAATAAGTCAAAAATATATTTTTGTGTGGTCTTCTGCCCCCCTTTTATCAGGTGTATCTGATTGTGTACAACAGGGGTTTGAGCAAAGTTTTTTACCAAACAGCCTGTAAAATCAAAGGTGGACAGAAACAGGAAAATAAAAAAACGGTTCAAAAGATACTTTCAGAGTGGCTATAACCACGATACATCAGGGATAGAAGTTAGAAGGAATCATTTCTTCTTTCTTCTTTCATTAATGAATAATAAGTAGCTGCACCTTTGCAAAAAGTCTTTTAAATCTTCACTGATCCCCCGAGATCATGCTCTACTTCTGGGTTTTCACGCTGGTGCTGGAGGAACTCCGACAGGTGAGAGAGCTCCTGTGTCTTTAGCCCTTTAAAGCCTGATCCAAGAAAAATAGGAAGAAAACTGGATTTTGGAGATACCCAGTCGCACTAAATGAAGAGAGAGAAACATCTGTCGCATTTCTCGTATCTAACGGGCCTTAAATCCCACCTTGTCCTCCATCCTGTTGAGCCTGGAGCCGATGGAGTTGTTCCCTTTGTCTCTGGCCCGGTCTGTAAACACAAACGGGTCCGGTCACCAAACATAAAGCAGGTTCCAGACTCTGTGTCATGTTCTGCGTTTGGAGGGATTCATTACCTGAGCCCGACTGGAACAGAGTCATCTTCCCTAACGACTGGTCTAATCTGAGAGAAACAATGACACACAGGAGAAGATTTACACCCCTAACGTTTGTTTCCCTCTCTCATAATCCCAAAAAAGCTAAACACCTGTAATAGTCCACTTCTGAGCCACATAATTAACATGAAACGTATCTGCCTTTAACCCTTTAAAGCCCGATCCAAGAAAAACAGGAAGAATATTGGATTTTTTTAGTCTGAAGTCTTTCTTTGGCCCCTCAACAACATATGAAGAAAAAAAACAGATCCAAAAGACTTCAGAAACCGGATCAGATATGACACATTTGGCTTTATAGGGTTAAGACCCCCAAAAGAGCACAAAAAACAGCTTTAAAAAAGCCCATCCCACAAAGCTTTAAAGGCCCTAAAAAAACATCTTTAAAGGCCAAAAATAGCTTTTAAAGCCCCAAAAAACAGCTTTAACCCTTTAAAGTCTGATCCAAGAAAAACAGGAAGAATATTGGATTTTTTTAGTCTGAAGTCTTTCTTTGGCCCCTCAACAACATATGAAGAAACAAAAACATAAATTATTTTGATCAAATTAGTGTGCAATAAGTCAAAAATATATTTTTGTGTGGTCTTCTGCCCCCCTTTTATCAGGTGTATCTGATTGTGTACAACAGGGGTTTTACCATTAAATTTAGCAAAAGGTGTCAGAGTCAGAGAGCTCAACACCTGTTCCCACTCCTACCTGCTCTGAGTCTTTAGCCCTCTAACTTTCAGTAACTTTTGTATATTTCCTGTCAATAAAAAAGATCATTTCTAAATGGAAAACCTCCTCCAAACAGCCTGTAAAATCAAAGCTGGACAGAAACAGGAAAATAAAAAGGTTCAAAAGATACTTTCAGAGTGGCTATAAACCACGATACATCAGGGATAGAAGTTAGAAGGAATCATTTCTTCTTTCTTCTTTCATTAATTAATTAATTTTTTATTTATTTATTTATTTATTTATTTATTTATTTATTTATTTATTTATTTATTTATTTATTTATTTATTTGTTTATTCATTTCATTCAATACAAAGAAAAATTATTAATTTCATTCAATACAAAGAAAAATGAATAAAAAAAATTTAAATGAAAGGTAGCAGAAAGAAGAAAATAATCTTAATTAATTAATTAATGAATAATAAGTAGCTGCAGCTTTGCAAAGTGTTTTAAATCTTCACTAAACGATCTTTTTAGGCACATGGAGATTCTGAATAAGTTCAATGTCTTTCACATCTATATCAGACCCAGGTTCCTCTGACCTGTGAACTACTTTTTGAGTGAAAACTGTCACCAACACCGTGGAGCTAAACTGGAGCAAAGCTTAGGAGGGAACCTTTATTGTGAATTAACCCTATAATGTCAAATGTGTCATATCTGATTAATACGGTTTCTGAAATGTTTTGCGTCTGACACCTTTTGCATAATTTAATGGTAAAAACTTTGCTCTAAATCCTATTGTACACAATCAGATACACCTGATAACAGGGGGCAGAAGACTACACAAAACATAATCTGGATTTATCGCATAGTAATAAATTATTAATATTAAAAATGTATTTCTGTTTTTTCTTTTTACATATTTTGTTAAAAGGCCAAATAAGGAATTCAAATGAAAAAAAAGTTTTATTCTTAGATCAGGCTTTAAAGGGTTAAAGTCTGATTCAAGAAAAATAGGAAGAATATTGGATTTTTTTAGTCTGAAGTCTCTCTTTGGCCCCTCAACAACACATGAAGAAAAAAAACAGAAATTATTTTGATCAAATTAGCGTGCAATAAGTCAGAAATCTATGTTGGTGTAGTCTTCTACTGGCTGTTATCAGGTATATCTGAATGTGTACAACAGGGGTTTGAGCAAAGCTTTTACCACTGAATGATGCAGAAAGTCTCACATCCAAAAGAAACCCGATCAGATATCACACATTTGGCTTTATAGGGTTAAATGGATTTAAAGTTCCCTCATCCTTATCTTGTGCTCTTTTCTGAGAATATACGTTTATCTACTCAGGAAAATCACGCCTACTGTGACAGAGTGGTGCTTTTATTGGATGTATGACAGAGTTTATTCCTGACAGTCAGGCAAATCTCAGGAGGTGAGGCTGCGATTCACTGGAGAGAGCTGATTTAAGGAATACAGTTCACTTTTTTTTTTTTTTGGATAAACATATACTTGTGCAGGTATAACTTCTAATATAGACATACAAGTATAAATGTTGAAGTAGTCACACCTACCACATGTACAAAAAACAAAAACAAAACAAAATAAGAACAATAAAAGAAGAGAACACCACACCACATTCCCACCCTGTCTCAGCCCAACATATTCAGCAGAAAAATAAGATAAATACTAATAATACTAATAAAAATAAATAAATAAAAAACATCAGCAAAGTACAGTAACAGGCACACATATTTAGTTGGGTAGTGTATTGTACCGTGTACAATGTATAATATATAATAAATGGACCGGAGCCAGGGTATCCGTTGACATACGTTAACCGCCGTTTACTCGTAGTAACAACTTATGCGCATGCGCGCATAATACATTCTGCATCACTACATCTCCCCCTTTTAAACCAATCTTACAAAGTTATTTACAAAATCCAGACTTATGTCTTTTCAAGCCGATAGTATTATTTTACTTACCGCTGATCTCACCCTGCATCCTCATTTGAATCCATTGCATTTTTGCCTCTCTTTAACATGATACTTATTTTTTCTTTCGACTTTGACCTATTGGCTTATAGTAGACGCTATCAGACACCACTGTTTGAAATCTGAAATAAAAATTCTTATACATTGTCACCCAATCTTGTTCTTATTGTGCAGTCAAAATTTGGTGAATAAGTCATTAGGACCATCAGTACCAAATTGCTAAAACATTTAATTGAAAATATATACACACATTTTAAATATGAAGATAAACCCACTGAGCCTATACGAAGAAAAACTACCTGTACAATGACAAAGGCTAGTTATTCAACTTATTAGGTCCTGCTAATCCCATATATCTTGAAAAAAGCAAAGATGCACACCAAATAAAAGCCTGGGTCTCAGGAGGTTAACTCAGGTAGGGGGTATTATTGTTACATTAACATAAGATCAAACATAACTTCAGAATAAACTGTACACATTTTGCATCACGTCACGCATCACATTACTGTCTCTCTCTCTCTCTTTATTTATTTATTTTTTTTCGAGAACAATACTGCAACATTCCAACTCAGAACACATAAGAACCTAACTGAGAGCCAGGGTATCCGTTGACATACGTTAACCGCCGTTTACTCGTAGTAACAACATAATACATTCTGTATCACTACAGGTAGGAGCTCCAAATCTGAAAAATAAGAAAGAAAACACTGCCATTTTTTACATCCTCTCATTGTACATTTGATTTTCTCAAGTTTAAGGAAAAACACCATGTCCTTAAGAAGGATATCCGGCAGACTTCCAGTGTAATGATAATGAACGTCTTGCAATTAAGGATGTAAAGGCTGTAATATCTTTTTGCATTGAATTTAATACTACTGAGGAATCAGAAATCCCAAATATAGCAGTCAGTGGACAGGGTTGTAAATTAACTTTGAGAATAGTAGACATAACTGTGAAGTAACCCGACCAAAAAGCAGCCAGGTCAGGGCAAAAAAAAAACAAATGACTAAGAGAGTCCTGACACTTGTCACATTTGTCTTCAATTTCTGGGTTGATTTTATTGAGTCTGGACTCTATGGAAGACAGCCTTTGATTTCCCAAAGATGCTCCTGCAAATCAAGCACAAAGTACAAATATATATATATATGTATATATTCTGTTTTTGTGAGGCAGAGCTTCTTCACGGATGAGGAGATGAGCATCTTGAAGAAGTTTAAACTCTACGTAGAAGACAACTGGAACAAGTGTGACGTGGTGGCCATTTTGCTCTTTGTAGCTGGAGTGTCTTGCAGGTAATTCCCTCTAAATGACTCAGATAACACCGAAAAATACAAGTAATTCAAGTAAAACTACACAGCCTCAGCGATAGAATGTTATTTTGGAAGCTCAAGCAGAAAAAGAAAAAAAGAAGTGCACTATGTTAACCCTTTAAAGCCTGATCCAAGAATAAAACAAAACAGAAAATTATTAGTATTTTTGTTTGAATTCCTTATTTGGCCTTTTAACATAATATGTAAAAAGAAAAAACAGAAATACATTTTTGATATGAATAATTTATTACTAGTCCAGATTATTTTTTGTGTAGTCTTCTGCCCCCTGTTATCAGGTGTATCTGATTGTGTACAATAGGATTTTGAGCAAAGTTTTTACCATTAAATTATGCAAAAGGAGTCAGACGCAAAACATTTCAGAAACCGTATCAAATATGACACATTTGGCATTATAGGGTTAAATACTTAGACCTGTTTCGCCATAACCCTTTAAAGCTCAATCCAAGTAAAATAGGAAGAATATTGGATTTTTTTAGTCTGAAGTCTTTCTTTGGCCCCTCAACAACATATGAAGAAAAAAAACAGAAATGATTTTGATCAAATTAGCGTGCAATAAGTCATAAATCTATGTTGGTGTAGTCTTCTACTGGCTGTTATCAGGTATATCTGAATGTGTACAACAGGGGTTTGAGCAAAGCTTTTACCACTGAATGATGCACAAAGTCTCACATCCAAAAGAAACCCGATCAGATATGACACGTTTGGCTTTATAGGGTTACTTACCATCATCTATCTTATCCTACTATTTTCCAGGATGGCGACTGACACCTATGAGGCCGGACGAACGGTCCTGGCGATAGATTTCATGGTCTTTACTCTTCGTCTGATCCACATCTTTGCCATTCACAAGCAGCTGGGTCCCAAGATCATCATTGTGGAAAGAATGGTGACTAAAACAGAATATTAGCATCCCAGAATAACACCACACAGATGCTGCGTCGCAGTTAACCCTTTAAAGCCTGAACCAAGAAGAAAACAAAACAGAAAATTACTTTTTTTTGGTTTGAAG
Organism: Menidia beryllina; assembly: GCA_013363375.1. Classification (NCBI taxonomy): domain Eukaryota; kingdom Metazoa; phylum Chordata; class Actinopteri; order Atheriniformes; family Atherinopsidae; genus Menidia; species Menidia beryllina. The sequence goes on along the minus strand of JABUIW010041912.1, from coordinate 4,496 downwards.
TCTTTATTTGGCCTTTTGACTAAATATGTAAAAAGAAAAAACAGAAACACATTTTTAATATTAATAATTTATTACTATGCGATAAGTCCAGATTATTTTTTGTGTATCTTCTGCCCCCTGTTATCAGGTGTATCTGATTGTGTACAATAGGATTTTGAGCAAAGTTTTTACCATTAAATTATGCAAAAGGAGTCAGACACAAAACATTTCAGAAACCGTATGAATCAGATATGACACATTTGGCATTATAGGGTTAATTATTCTTCTGGTTAATTCTACTTGATTAATTCTAGTTGCTTTTCGGATAGTAACATGTTTTCATAATTCTGTTCTCAGTTCTTCTATCCATGATGAGGTTTTGATATATAGGTTTTAGATAATAAAATTAGTTGGAAGGGATATATACAGCACGTCCGGTCACATTTGGCATTACAGGGTTAAGGAGATAAAACTGTCTGTCTGTCTTCCAGATGAAGGACGTTTTCTTCTTCCTCTTCTTCCTGAGTGTGTGGCTCATTGCTTATGGGGTCGCCACTCAGGCCCTGCTCCATCCCAACGACCCCAGGATCGACTGGGTGTTCCGCAGGGCCCTGTACCGCCCCTATTTGCACATTTTTGGCCAGATCCCCTTGGAGGAAATAGATGGTAAACTACAGTAAATATATATATATATATATATACAGTATGTATAGCTTATTGTCATAGTGATGATAAATGGAATATTGTGTCTAATCTGTAAGTCGCTTTGGATAAAAGCCTCTGCTAATACGTACATAAACATAAATATGTTTTCCATAGCATTATTGCACACTTCCTGTAAATGGTATAAACTTCGTTTCACTTCTCAAATATCACTGTGTTTGTCTCCTATATCATATATTTAACTGATTTTTTTAATCCTAAGAACCAACGATTTATGAAGGAAAATCATGGAAATGAACAAAGTTGCCCAAACTTTTGCACACCACTGTATATATACAGGACTGTCTCAGAAAATTAGAATATGGTGATGAAGTTCTTTATTTTCTGTCATGCAATTAAAAATCATGAAATGTCATACGTTCTGGATTCATTACAAATCAACTGAAATATCGCAAGCCTTTTATTGTTTGTATGACATTTCATGTGACATTTCAAATAAAGAACTTTATCACAATATTCTAATTTTCTGAGACAATCCTGTATATATGGATAGCTTATTGTCATAGTGATGATAAACGTAATATTGTGTCTACTCTGTAAGTCACTTTGGATAAAAGCCTCTGCTAAATACATAAACAGAAAAATGTTTTTCATAGCATTTCTTCCCAAATGGATTTTTAGAACTGTTTGGAAAGTGTTCCAAAGCTTAATAAATGTGTCAGATTGTTGTGTTTTTATTGTGCGTGCCATCAGGGACAGCCGTCAGATGACCTGAACTAATGTCGCTGTCTCTTATTTTCACATTAATTGGGTCACAGCTGCTCGGATGCCTGAGATTAACTGCACCGACGATTCTGAGGAGATCATCATGGGCCTGAGGCCGCCGTGTCCCAACGTCTACGCCAACTGGCTGGTCATTCTGTTGCTGGTCATCTTCCTCCTCGTCACCAACGTCCTGCTGCTGAACCTCCTCATCGCCATGTTTAGGTCAGTAGAGGGGGACACCTATTTTTATTTTATTTTTATTTATTAATTAATTAATTAATTAATTAATTAATTAATTAATCAATTAATCAATTAATTAATTAATTTATTTATTTAATCAGGACAGTGCACATTAATGAACAATCTCATACAGATTGTAAATGAGCCAGATTCTAGCATAGTTGTTAGTTTACATCTGTGGTCCTGAGTCAGGAAGACCAAACAACACAAAATCACAAAATACAAAATCAGTCCAAACACACGTTCAGACAATGACATTACAAAATTAAAATTAATTCAATTCAATTTAATTTATATATTGGCTGATTAGCCTGTTAACTCATTGACTGGCAGCCATTTTCAGAACAGAGTCCCATCCTGCCAGAGTTTTTTGAGCATGTTGACTGATTTTTCTAGAGCCACAGAATAGTTTGTGCTATGACTATGTAAACACCGAACACACCAAAAGAAAGAGTAGACTCTCTTCTTTCATCAGGAAAAAAAATGTGTTTCTACCTTATTCCGTTCTTCCTGGACTTGCGTCTCACCGGCGACATGTTCTCTCATAGAACCGTTCCCTTTTTCTTATTTGCCTACAGTCTATGCTCATCTCCCATCAAAAGTGGCACTGCCCCCTAGAGGGTCAATTTGTTACTACATACTCTGTCTAGAAGCCCATATTTACGGACAAGCTTTAGCAGATCGTCCCCCAGACACTCTCGTTAAAAACATAAAAGACCTCTATAGACGTCTTTGGCAGCCAATGAGTTAATGATGACGGTATTTATTTTATTTATTTGAATAGGGACAAAGCACATTAATGAACATCAGTACAAAAACACATGTACAGAGGGGGAAATAAGTATTTGACCCCTTGCTGATTTTGCAGGTTTGCCCACTTACAAAGAATGCAACAATCTATAACTTTAATCATATGTACATTCTAACAGTGAAAGACAGAATCCCAAAGAAAATTACAGAAAATCACATCATATGAATTTATAAAAATTGATAACCATCTGATGAGGAAAAATAAGCATTCTTTGTAAGTGGGCAAACCTTCAAAATCAGCAAGGGCTCAAATACTTATTTCCCCCGCTGTAAATATGCCGTATTATAGCTACAAAGCTAGTTTTCATCCGTAGTCCCTATTATACTGTCTTTGGTGTTTTTATGTATTCATTTATTTTTCACTTAACTGGGGTTTATATGTTTCTGTTTCTGCATTTGTCAGACGCTTTTTTCCAAAGCGACTTACAGAGTAGACCCAATATTCCATTTCTCATCACTATGACAATAAGCTATCCAGAGGAGAAACACTGATCAGAGTCCGTGGAGAGATAGAGATAGAGGTAGAGGTAGAGGTAGAGATAGAGGTAGACAGAGGTAGAGGTAGAGATAAAGATAGAGGT
>JABUIW010041806.1:0-10335 GCA_013363375.1 Menidia beryllina | reverse complement strand
GTCATGCTAGCTGCTAGGCTACCAGCCTAGCTTGTGAATTAATCATTTAAAAAAGCCATGATGACCTAGATTTATTTGAAAACTTCATCATGATGTAACAGTTAGAGCAATTTTGTTCATTTTACAGAGAGAAACCTTCTGAATTATCACTGCATTTTATTCAAAAGAGCAAATGAACATGGTTGCACTGATTGAAGCTATTCATGTCTGATTAGCATATTTTCTTATATATAAAACTGTTTAAAATCTTTTTTGTTTGTTTTTTCACTATTATTTAAAAAGGTGCTTTTTTTAATTTGGTTTATTTTTTTGTTCTGTCGTTGTCAAGCAGCTAGCTTTAGCTTCAGTTTTCCTTACTGTATGCTTTTTTTTGTTGTTATTTTCTTTTTGAAAAGCAGCTCAAATATCCTCTTTATTAAAGTTATTTGACTGAAAAGGGACTCGAGGAGCTTTAGCTTCCATACGGACAAACGGTAATAAGGAAAACAAACCACCAGAGGGCCTTGAAATCGGAAGTGTTAGCCAAAAAAACTCAGCCGATTCGGGGGTCACGAGGACGTCTCACTACGGTGAGGCCGTTTCGTTGAGTGTTAAATAAAAAAAACGAGCGCTTTCTTAGCTAGCTGCCACCTGTCACTACTCGCAGGCGTTCAATAGAAAGCAGCACATTGAACGTGAGACGTTAGCTTCAAGCCGCGGCCGCTAACCCGCCAGCAAAGGGACTTGGAGCCCCCCCTGCAGACCTCTTCCGGGCGGCCTACGTCAGCTCGCTCCAGGCGGAGGCCCGCCTACTCGGGGAGTTTAAAAAGGTGCTTTTTTAAAAATTTGTTTTAATTTTTGTTTTAAAAGTTCTGCCGTTGTTAAGCAGCTAGCTTTAGCTTCAGTTTTCCTTCATTTATGCTTTTTTCGTTATTTTCTTTTTGAGAAACAGCTCAAATAGCTTTTTTATTAAAATTATTTGACTGAAAAGGGACTCGAGGAGCTTTAGCTTCCATACGGACAAACGGCAATAAGGAAAACAAACCACCAGAGGGCCTTGAAATCGGAAGTGTTAGCCAAAAAAAGTCAGCCGATTCGGGGGTCACGAGGACGTTTCACTACGGTGAGGCCGTTTCGTTGAGCGTTAAATAAAAAAACGAGCGCTTTCGTAGCTAGCTGCCACCTGCCACCTGTCACCACTCGCAGGCGTTTGATAGAAAGCAGCACATTGAACGTGAGACGTTAGCTTCTAGCCGCGGGCGCTAACCCGCCAGCAAAGGGACTTGGACACCCCCCCCCGCAGACCTTTTCCGGGCGGCCTATGTCAGCCCGCATGCGGAGTAGGTGAAGCTAGCCCCGCTCTGGGAGCCGTTCCCGTTGGGCTCGGGGGTCTTGGGGGTCTTGGGGGCCTCCCCCTTGGAGATCCGGCTGCCGGAGGACCTCGCGAAGCTGGAGCCGCCCCCCCGCCCGCCGCCGCCCCCCCGGCAGCAGCCGAAGGTGGCCAGCACGGCCTGGCGGAAGCGCTCGTGCATGAAGCAGTAGATGATGGGGTTGACGCAGGCGGAGGTGTAGGACAGCAGGTGGATGAAGGAGATGGGGGCGCCGGTCAGGCGGTGGGCGGAGCGCCGGTCGAAGGCCTGCCAGGCGTTGACCACGAAGATGGGCGTCCAGCAGAGGAAGAACAGCAGCACGATGACCAGCAGCATGCGCACCACGCGCTTCTTGGCCAGCAGCTGGTAGGTGGAGTTGCTGATGTACATCCCGCCCCCCCGGGCGGTGGTGGGGGAGCTGCCGGCGCCGCCCGCCGACCCCGACAGACGCTTCTTCCGGGAGGGCTGCAGGTAGCAGCCGTCGCTGTCGCCCGGACGGATGCTGCTGCTGCTGCTGGACAGCCGCTCTGTCAGGGGGGGCAAGGAAACCCATAATGACAGTAATGAGAAAAAAGAGCGGGAAAAAAGAGCGGGAAAAGCTACCCTGTCAAGTCCTCTACAGGATAAGTTAATAATGTTTTCCCCACTTTCCAAGAAAGCTATCTAAAACGTTTCATATTAGTTGTGAACCTTGAAATAATTTGCATTTTGGTCTCTGAATCAATGCTAATTAAGCTAATCTAAGCTAAGGCTGAACCCCCCACGGGTCAGGGCGGGGAGGGACACGGGCCATTGAGGTGGGGGTCAATGAAATCTATATTTTTTAAGGTGAGGATCTCTTCCAGCCAAAGTCCAGCTGGGACTCACGCGGCTGGTAAAACTGTGGATTCCTGGAACAAATGGAGGGATTTTCTGCCTTTCTGTTCTTTCTGTGGAGGACCCTGAAGATCTGGAGTCCAGATGGAGCCAGAAACCAGGACCTACAGGCTCAATCCGGGTCCTACAGGCTCATTCTGGGTCCTACTGGGTCCTAAAGGCTCATTCTGGGTCCTACAGGCTCATTCTGGGTCCTTAAGGCTCATTCTGGGTCCTACAGGCTCAATCTGGGTCCTACAGACTCGTTCTGGTTTGCCTCTCGGAGCCTTTCTGCTCTTTCTGTGGAGGACGTTGAAGACCTGGAGTCCAGATGGACTCAGAAACCAGGATCAGCACGAGGAGAAGACATTACCTTTTAAATTTAATAACCTATTACGGGGGGTTTAGTTCGATTGGGCACAACATTTGTTTGGGGGGCCGGGCCCCCTCTGGCCCCCGCCTGGACCCGGCCCTGCAGGCAATAAGAGGAACTGGGTCCTCCATTTAATTTTAAATCAGCTCCAGTGAGATTAATAGTGTAGCTTAATGTGTTTAGCAGCAGAGCAGACAACTTTCCCACGTGAGGACAAATGTTTGTCTGCTATAACGTCACGGTTACTGACTCCTATTGTTGATTCCTTGTAAGTGAGTCTTTATACCTTTGCCAGATTTCCGGTCCGACTGCACGGACTTGATTCCCCGGTAGAGTTCCAAGGAGATGAGTCCGTAGGCCGTCATCATCACGATGCCAGGAATGAGAAAGAGCAGCAGCAGCAGGGACACATACCTGTAACGTTCGGGGCGTTATTCAGCGGATGGAAAGCAGCCGAACTCCGAACAGCCGGGCTGTTTTCTTATTATACAGCAGAACCTCGACTTATGGTGCCTAAACATACGAATTTTCCAGCTCACGAAGTGAAATTCAATCAAATACTCGACTCAACACCTTAGGTAAAAGTCAAAGAAAAAAAAATATATATATATACATATATATAAACATATATAGAGATATAGATATATATGTATATATGTATAATTTAAATAAAAATAAATAAGCTAAGTTAGTTTAAAGTTCAGGTAGTGAAAGTTAGAGTAAGTTAGGGTTCGTCCTGTATCTCTTTCTCCACCTCTACCTCTGTTAGCCAATAACTGCCAACACAAACCCCTTTTTATTGATTATTTCTTTAGAATTTCTTTCTGTTTACATCTCTCTTATATAATGCATGTGTTTTATTGCTATGTGCAGTATTCATTAAGGAGTTATCGTAGGTTTTTGGGTTGTGGAACCAATTATAGGAATTACAGTGTATTCTGATGTGAATATATGATCCAACATATGAATATTTTAACATACGAAGTCGGTCCTGGAACCAGTTAAATTTGTATGTAGATGTTCTCCTGTATTTATTAATATTTCTTTTTCACAGGGTCACAAACGCGAGTCGGCCTTTTGCCCCCGAAGGCTGTTTCACACCTGCAGCAGCGGGGTGAGAAAAGTCACCTGGCGCCAGTGTTAGGATTTGGTTATAAATACACACTTTAGCATTGTTTGCTATCACATGATCTATGCATATTATTTGTTTTGTTTCATTTTATATTATAACTATATTTTGTGTTGAAGTCTCTGGCTGTAACCACAGATTCTCTTTGTTCTCTCTTTTTCTTTCTATCCTCTTTCTCTGTTGCATTAGATCCCCGTCTTTAAGTCAACAAACACACACACCATTTGGTACCACATTCGAATGTCACCAACATGAATTAGCACCCGGCTTGGTAGTCTTACAGATAACTAACCAATAGGAGTTGGTTGTGTCCAGTCCTCCTTTTGAGGGGTGTGCCCGGTTTAGGAAACAAAGACCCATCACACCCAGATCTCAGGGCTCTTTGCCCACTGAGACCCTGAGAGAGAGGTTTCGCTGAAATACTTTACCTGTGACCCAATAATTGTCATTTTTTACTCTTGATCTACTCTGGTTTATTCTCACGTTTTCAACTAAAGAATCGGGCTAACACCAGCAAGCCTGAGCGGAGGTGGCGGCGTTAGCGGGCGTTAGCGGGTCGTTAGCGGGCCGTTAGCGGGGGCGTTAGCGGGGGCGTTAGCGGGGGCGTTAGCGGGGCATTAGCGGGGCGTTAGTGGGACGTTAGCGGGTCGTTAGCGGGGCGTTAGCCGTAGGGTTGTCACGATACTAACATTTTCAACTCGATACCGATACTCAGGAAAATACTCGATACTCGATACCATTTTCGATACCACAAGGATAAAAATAAGACCCCAAAATTTAAATGAATTTTGACAGGTTAGTGTTTTTCATTTCAAACTGACCTGTTACTGATGATATCGTGACTGGTGGCCTGCATTAATAACCCTAACCCTGACCCTAACCCTAACCCTAACCCTAACCCAAACCCTGACCCTAACCCTCCACCCTTCATAGTTGTGAGAAATAAATATTTTTTGGTTAAAATTGTTTGGACTTATTGTACAAACCTATTTAACATACACTATTCTAACATAATAATATGTATAGAGTTTAATTAAGTGTTTGAAAGATTCATTTCACAATTTTTAAATGAATCTCTATATTGCCATGAGGCAATTAGGATTTTCTTGCCTGGAATCTTCCTATTGTTAATGTAATTATAATGGCCGACTTCGATGTGGGCGGAGTCGGATAGGTACTTGATTAATGGTAGCACGTTATTATTAGCCATTAGCCGAAGCTAGCAGTTCAAGGCTAAAAACTTGTTAATGACCATAAACAACTTAAAAAAATACATAAATAAATCAGAGAGAAGGGGGGGTGGTATCGATACTTTTGAAAATGAGTATCGTATCCGGATACAACATTGTAGTATCGATACTTTTGACAACCCTAGTTAGCGGGGCCTTAGCGGGAGCGTTAGCGGGGCCTTAGCGGGGGCGTTAGCGGGGCTCACCAGGACTGCTCCATGACGTCGTTGGGCCAGACCAGGCGGCACATGTGGCCGGTGCTGTTGTTGAAGCGGATGAAGGGCTTGAGGGTGCTGGAGATGGGGTACGGCAGCATGAGGATGAAGGACGCCACCCAGGTGGCGGTGATGACCTTGGCGGCGTGCGACTTGGTCTGCCACACCCGGGATTTCAGCGGGTCGCAGATGGCGCTGTAGCGCTCCAGGGAGATGGCCACCAGGTTGAAGGTGGACACGCTGACCGAGACCCCTGAACAGAACATCCATTCAAAAAACCTGTTTATCTTTTATCTCACAAGCAAAATAAATGAAAGAAATAAAGAGTTTTAATTCATATTTGTGTTTATTAAAGTCTCTCTCTAAAAGACAAAATTAGTATTTATGTTTTTTATGAGTATTCGGCCCAGTTTTACTTTTAACCCCTGAATAAATATCATCGTTGTGCTTTTTTTTCTCAAAATATATATAGAAATAATGATTTTCTTTCAACAAAAGCAAGGAAAACTGGGTATTGGGCCATTTCTGATAAATTAAAGCCAAAGTTCGCAGTGGCTTGATGTGGAATGAAGAAAACTGTGTTTGTTTGCCTTTTGTATGCTATGCTATACTGTTAGCTAACTGACGATTAGCTAAGTTTAAAGAGGTAAAATTGACAGAAATGAGTTTAAAAAACATGCCAACTATTAAAATATCTATTATCTATTAAAATAACATTTTCCTTATCAACACTTAATGCCTTTTTTTGTTTTTGTACAATGCTGAAAAACAAGCAGAGACTATTTAAATTGCTTGATTTACTTTTGCAATGAAAATAGCGATGGAACATTTATCAATAAAATCACAATTTTAGACATCTAGGTTTCATTATCTGTGTTTTTGTAAAGAATTCTTCATTAGCACGTCATTTATTTGGCTGGGCAGTGAATTTTAGTGATGTTAGCGTGTTTGTTTTTAACTTTGTGACAGTGCCTAGCTAACTTTTTTATGCCATGCTATGCTAACGACTGGTAATAATTTCCCACACAAAAGACGAAAATAGCAATATTAATCTTATTTTACGGATCGTTAATCTCACAGACTTCTTCAAAACATATTCAGAGTAAAATGTTTTTGCTATATTGGCACGTTAATGTTTTGTCACAGTAGCTTTTATGACTGAGCAACAACAGAGCACATCCTGGGCTGTCTGATCAGTGTTAGCAGACCCGATAACAATAACAAGAAGATCTATAAATACGCGCAAATTACTGCTGCCCGCAATCCGACAGAGTGGCACATAAACAGATAAACAGAAGGAAAAATGATGTGGTGGTCCACTGATCTCAGTGCACGGCTAAATGAAGCTACAGGAAGTGAGCGGGGAGTTGAAATCACATTTCCTGGTCGACCTGTAATTGGATGAAAATGAAATATAAATATTCAGAGCACCATCTGTAATGATTCCCTCTCATTGTAAAGGTCCCTGGAGAGGCTGTCTGATAGGGAGCAGCAGACGAAAAACACGCAGTATTCATCAGAATAAAAACGGCTAATTAAATCGAAAAGGCCTCGTTGACATCGGTTAAAGCTCTGATTCCTTTTGTTAAGATGCAGAACTTAAAGGGAGCTAAAACAATTGGAAGTATCGCAGTTTGGTTTTGAGATTAATGATCAAACTAATGTTATTTCGTGTCTATCTGTGAAAGACAAACTGCTTGTTTTCCGATGTCTGTGAGATCAAACTAAACCGAGAGCTGAACTTGGGGGGAAAAAAGACTCCACAATTTGGTTTTCAAAGCTGTTAAACTCTGACCAAGAGCTTGTATCAAGGACTGAAATTGTCAAATCCCCATCATGGTCCAGGTTGTACCCCTCCTATTGCCCAATGGCAGGTGGATGGATTTGTTTTCAGATTTTGAAGTATTTACTTAAAGATGTGTAATTTTAGACGCACTTTAACAACAAATCTGTATTTCTGGAGTCCTTATTTTTCCCTTTGAGTCGGCCGTCCTTTGGAACTTTTTGGGTTTAATAAGGTGAACCCAAAATAAAGGTGCTGGACAGTAAAAAATCCCAACAGATTAGACCCTAACAGTGGACGGAAAGAGCCAGCTTAGTCAGTAGAAGAGAGTCAAGGGGGAGAAGAGGCCTTCCTCCCAAATCCAGCGGCTCTGGGACGAGTGTTTAAATCCAATCAGGAAGTTAAATAAAAGGTTTTAAATCCCCCTCTGTGAAAAATCGGCTTTTTTACACTCGAAAACGTGGCCTCAAACTGTTGCTTTTCTCCAGTTATGAGCGAAAGCAGCAATCCCAACTATGACCTCAGAGTCAGACAACTCAAACTTTCTATTTCGGCGGAATGGCTCCACCCAAACCTGAATGGAGCTCCGACCGGATTCCTATCAGGCTTCGCTGGAGTGTGAGATAGTAAATCTCGTCTGGGAGAGACTTTCTCCCCCCTGCTGGGTTAGCCGTTTTGCTAGCTGACCGAAGCGGTTTCCCGCCACCTCAGGGCTCGCCGGGAGGTCAATGGCTCCCACTGGTTCCCAGCAGAAGGTCCATAAACAGGGGGGAATTCCCAGGTTTAAAGGAGTGTTTAAAGAACACACACACACTAAAACCTCCCCCCATGGACATGGACAATACACACACCTTAGTTTAGCTTCGTCTTCAACTCAGTTGTTTCTTTTTGCAATCAACTCAGTGCAATATTCATTGATGTTTCTTTTGTAATAACTCTGTGCAATAATATGTATATATATATATATGCTCTTACCCTGTATATATCTAGCTCTTAGATATAGAAAACATAGCTCTGTCACACTGGTAGCCAAGTAATCGACATTTCGTTGTCAAGATTCACCTTGTGTTTTTTGTACAATGACAATAAATGAAGTCTAAGGCTAAGTCTCTCTAAGTTACGCACCGAGCACATGGTCCATTAGCTCCGGTGGCTAACTGGCTAACTGGCTAACAGGCTAACGGGCTAACGGCCGGCCCCCCTGAGTCCTGGTCCTAACACAGTTCAAATGTGTCGAAACCCGTCCACTGGCGCTCCGCGTGGGAACTGGGAACCCTGATTTTTGTTCTCGGAGCTCGGAAAAAGTCAGATAATGGGAAGCTGTCGGGTCTGGATCAGCGGGATTCAGACTCCCTTTAGGTCGGACTGGACCCCAGAGGGGAAAAGACCGATGTGGGATGCTGGCCCTTGAACAAACCGTGGACACCATTCTGGAGAAGAAAAAAAACTGGAGAAAGACGCCTCTGGTGGGAAAATGCTCATTTCCCTGCTGCTGTTGCTGCCTTGGAATTTCACAGGAAGTCTCACGAACTAACTGCTTTTCGGGGGGTCATAAATCAAGGGATTTTCCCCTCCGGCGTTCCCTCTGACGGCTCTCCGGTGTGGGACGCGTTTCATGTCAAAAACTCTGTCGTTTTTGTCTCCTTCTGTTTTTCCTCCGGTTTCGGCGGTTTCTTCGTCTGTGTTTTTGGCTTTAGGGATCTCTCTTTTCTTCCCCTGCTCTCGGCTTCTTTAGCTTTTCCCGGTTTGAGTTTAGTATTCGGATCCAGCTGAGCTCCTCAGATGCTTCCTCTCAGAAATCCTCCTCCTCTGTTCGGCTGCAGATCCTCACTCTTGTTCCCTTTTCTTAAATTCTGGACACTCTGCTTATTGTTTTTCTTTCGCTTTAACTTTTTTAGGCCCTTGTTTTTTCCCCACTTTTTGTTGAAGTTATTGAAAATGTTTAGAAATGTTATTCTAAAATGTGTGCATGTTTGAAATAAACTTTTGAAATTGAAAAAAACAAAGTTTAGTTGACTTTTACTTGGTCCACACACTGTGAGTCTCTCAGTTTCTGACTCATTTGCATTTATATTTGTCCATCTATGTCTGGTTGGGGATTTTAAAAGCTTATCTTCACTTGATAAAATAACAAATTGAACTGTATAATGATGCTGATCACAGCCTGACTGTTCAGCTGTTCATAAAAACATCATCGTGCCACATTTGAGTTTCTGCTCTAACGTCAGAACTTTAAGATTCCCCATTAGAGGCTGGTTTTTCCCTGAACGTTTCACACCTTTAGGCCTGAATCTAAACCTCTCCCCGCGGCTTGGCATTCCTCTCATGCGGGTGTCCACATACCCATGAAGTACATGACCAGCTTGCAGATGCCGATGCCGAAGACGAAGTCGCGCATGAGGTTGGGGATGAGCGTGAAGGGGATGCAGACCAGGGACACCAGCAGGTCGCTGACCGCCAGGGACAGCAGGAACAGGTTGGTCACGGTCCTCATGCGCCGGTTCCGGACCAGCACCACGATGATGAGGCCGTTGCCCACCGCGCTGAGGAGGAAGATGAGGCTGTAGAGGGCGATCCGGACTGTCTGGTTCATATCTGAGGGGAGAGACGCGCACGCGTTTACACACTCATCCCTCTGCTCGGGCCTGGGAGCGGGCTTGACTCACCATCACCAGCCCTCCTCCTCCTGTCATGCAGCTAATATTTATATTTTCAAATCCTTTTACAACCCTTGAGCAAACATCGCTCTATTTATTCAGACAATACTGAGTCACGTATACAGCACACCGACGGTGCGCGCTCTGTGCGCGTTTTCATCCATCGCTGCATAACTCCGGGCTAAATGTTGCTTTGGTGGGTTTATTTAAAACCCCTAAATGCACAATAATCGGAATTACTTTGTGATTTGTGTCTAAATGAGGCACGTGCACGGGAAAACTGCTCGTGGAGTGCCTATAGTCTTATGCGTAATGCGCAAAAACATGAAAAAGACACGACCTGGAGGTCACGTTTGTTATTCTATTTAGTCTAAAATCATTTGTCCTACTTTTTAAACTACGTATTAGCATATTTATCAGATTTTTTTGTTGATTTAAATTGCATTTGATAGAATCAAACCTATTAAAACGATTTACCTTTTGGCTCTGAAGATGAGTTCCCGTCGCTCTCGCACTCCGAAACATTCATGATCCCAAAATTGCACAAAAACCGGTTCAGATCAGTGGAATTAATGAGCACGTCTTGTATGGTGAACGTCTCCATGTAACCTGTCTTTACATAAGCTCAGGCCAGATCAGTCACGGGAGCAGCCGCGGTTACGCTCATTATAGAAAAAAAAAAAAAAACTGGAAAAAAAGTGTGAGATCTGGCACAGAATTAGAGATCCATTAAAAAAAAAAAAAA
>JABUIW010041790.1:0-11180 GCA_013363375.1 Menidia beryllina | reverse complement strand
TCCGATAATTTGGATGGGTGAGCAAATACTTTTGGCAATATAGTGTAGTTTATTGGGTAAAAGTGCTCTGAGAGGTACATTATTTTCTGTCAGATCAGAATCATAATCAGAATAAGGTTTATTGCCAAGTAAGTTTTTCACTTACAAGGAATTTGCCTTGGTGTTTGGTGCACAACACTTCTACTAGAAGCAAGGAAGGAAATACAATGTAAAAATAAAAATATAGAACAGAAATTATAAAACTAAAAAGTACAATCTTTAAAAATATAGATCTGAATGTACGAACGAACAATTGAAATGTGCAATGTTGAATGTAGTTCATGTGCCCCAAGCAGCCACAAACTGAAAAATAATTCTGCAATAGTTCTGGCTTGTTAAAAAAAAAGGTCTGGACTTTTAATGGACCATTGCAGCACCTAGATTCTTCTCGTTTTAAATTTCGTTGCCGTGTTTGGTATCATTGTCCGGTTGAAAATGATAACTCGCATCCTAATGTGAATACTTTGGTATGCAGAGGAGTTCATGGTGGACTTTCTGGTCTTGATGCTGCAGAAGCATGCTGCTATAAGGTAGTTTCTGTGCACATTCCGCTTCACTTTGGTCTGATCTGTGCAAAGGACATTATTCCTGAAGCTTTGTTCTTTGTTTGAAAAATATAATATATATAATAGATATAGATATAATGTTTGTCCAAAACAGAACTGAGGTGTTAATTTTTGGATTTATCTGTCAGGACTGAACCAGTAGGCTATAAATTAGGTATTTTTATCTGATGAATAGCACAACACTGACAAACGTAATTTTGTGTGCAATGATCCAGATTCTGCATGACACAAGCATGTTTCATCAGTTTAATGACAAGAATTTACCCCTGAGCACAGGGAGAAATGATTATGACTTAAAGCTGCATTTCACTAATGTATCCCCTATCCTTAAGAATGTATTTATTCGGATGAAATGTGTTGATTATTCATCATATACTACCGCAAAGCACAACGATATTCCCTTGGAGATTATCACAAAGGTTACTGTTCACTGTTAACGTTATTGACACTTTAAAGGTTCACAAGCATCTCTACTGTAGCTTTAACAATGGACAACGTCAGTCTTCCCTTATATCGTGTAAATCCGTCGTCAGTGGAAACAATCATTACACAAAAACGAAGATCTGCTGATGAGCCCTGAGATCGTTGTGAGGCCCTTAATGTGAACGTCCCCAACCCCCAACCGGCCGAGGCAGATGGCCGCCCACCCTGAGCCATGGTTCTGCTCGAGGTTTCTGCCTTTTAAAAGGAAGTTTTTCCTTGCCTGTGTCGCCTAGTGCTTGCTCATGGTGGGAATTGTTGGGTTTCTGTAATTAACTTCAGAGTAGGGTCTGACCTGCTCTGTTTGGAAAGCGCTGTCAGACAACTGTTGTTGTGATGTGGCGCTATATAAATAAAATTGAATTGGAAAAACGTGTGAGCCTGCCACTGATCAGAGATGGTATGTTCCAGGATATTAGTATTGAGCCTAAACGGGTGACTGCCCATCTGCTGCCAGGTCACAGGCAGAAGTAAGTCACATTGGACTACTAAGAGGGACTACTAAGAGTCCCACACAGCTCTCATGGTGCTGACACACAGCTTTGTGGGTGTGGGTGCACATGTTTAACAAAAAACATCCAAGGTTTTGGCAGCAAACAAACTGAGCAGATCGGACCTGCTGGGAGTTTTGCCGCAATGTGTGTGTGCGTTCTCGTGTTTTTTTTTTTTTTGTCCCATTCGGTCTGACTCAGGACCTTTGGTCTGACTCAGGACCACACATCGTGATTAAGATTAAAGCCGAAGTGTGAATGGAGGCTTCATTAGACATGGGTTGAGCAGTTCACACCAAATTAAAGACAATGGAAGGTTTCTAATGGCTGCATGGGTTTTTTGTGTGTTTATGTGTAAAAGAGGGGGAAACTGCTGAGGCCCACCCTGCCCTGAGGAATGCTCTGAATAATTTGAACTTCTTGCCAGTAACTGCACTGTCAGTTCTACTGCTTCCTCTCTCCTTTGGCCCCTCCTTTGGCCCCTCAACAAAATATGAAGAAAAAAAATGAAATTATTTTGATCAAATTAGCGTGCAATAAGTCAGAAATATATTTTCGGGTGGTCTTCTACTGGCTGTTATCAGGTATATCTGAAGGTGTACAACAGGGGTTTGAGCAAAGCTTTAACCATTGAATGAAGCAAAAAGTCTCAGATCCAAAAGACTTCAGAAACCGTATGTATCAAATATGATACATATGGCATTATGGGGTTAGAGACCGATTATTTCATGGTTTGGAAATGTACAGAGTGTCATATGTAAATCAGACACTTGCAGCCACCTGTGTTAACCTGTCAGTTAGTATCAACCAGTGTCAGCATGCTGCAGCATATTCTGCCCTCTGGCAGCATTGCACAACGGTCTGGTTCTGCCAGTGAACCGTTCAGCTTCTATACGCCTAACATGTGAAAGTTATGAGAAATATTCATTTGAAATGTTGAGCAGCTCTAGAAATTGGTTGAATCACCTTATTGTGGACGAGAGGGAAATTCAGAAACGGCCTGCTTCAGTTTCCTTTTTCTACTCGGAGGAGATAGTTGTACTTCTAGTGAAGTTTCAGTGTCACAAAAAAAACTTTATGGTAATTTAAAAAAAACGTTTCAGATATTCGAAATTCGTCTGTCGTTTGACTTCAGTGAAGTTCTGTAAAGTTTGTTCAAATTTGTATAAGATGTTGAGCCTCTATTGTGAGAAAACAACCAACATAAGGTAGCCGACCAACTGTCCAGGTTATCCTTCTGCTTTTAACACCAAGCTAATTTTTTCACCATGTGCCCTGAAAAGTGCTGTGTGTGGTCAGATTTAGGCAGCAATACCATGCTTCTTATCGGTGCTTCTTATGGCAAATGATACAAGCCATATGAGGTGTTCTGACCTTTAGTTGTTGTCAGGGGTCTATTGCACGTTCCCAGTTTGACCTAAAACTTTATCCGAGTGTGTAATATACTGCTTTTAGAAACTTGCATCAGATCCTTACGTGCAGTCATATCCCGCTTATTATTGAGGATATTCTTTGTTGGTCATTCCACAGCTTTCAAAAGCTTTCATTAGATAACTGTTATCATTGGGACTCGGAATAAGGCTTTGACAATTGTGGTCTGTTCGAATAGGTTCATGTTAAATACCAGCAGCTGTAATAAAGACGACACATGGTAGAACATTTTTTTTTTCAATCTGGAGAAACATGCAGTCAACAGTAACAAATACTATGTGTATAATCAGGACAAAACAAAGTAATCATCCGAAACATTTTAAAAAAATCAATCAGGTTCAAACATCATGTAATGGAAAAATCAGAAAGACAATGAAAAAAATAGACAAAGCAAAGAGCCCACAGTTCGTGCCTGACTGAGCGATCTGTGCGTTATAAACGCCGAAGGTAATGCTGGTAATTGCTCTTCGGTTAAAAGCGCGTGTGACTGAATTAGTCTGCTTTTATTGCAGGGTACTGCAGAGTGCGGTGAACTCAGGGCATTCTGCTGTGGGAACATGGGGATGGGGTCACACTGAAATAGAGAGATGTGGAATCGTACCACATCTTATTTATGGCCATAGCAAAAACTGACATGTTTATCTTTTTTTTATGGATAAATGCAATGAGGATTGAAAAGAAAATGTCTAATAAATGTAGAATGGAGCAGAGCAAAGTGGAGCCACCATCCTCACCACCAATACTTCCTTATAGCTTGGGTATAGCTGAGGCTGTATGTGAGCATTAAACTCGCTCAGAAGCATCAAACAGTAGGGAGAGTTATTTGCCTCGTCTTCCACCCGAGCTGCTAAACCTCTTTGATGTTCACGCTGTGCCATGTGGAAGGAAGTAGGAGACATAGACTTCCCTTTTAGAAGACGTCTTCCCTATTTTTCTTCCTTACTTCCTTTTCTTTGACAGGGAAAAGTGTGTGAGAGGTTGAGAGGGTCATTTTGAAAGGAAACGGTTTCACTGTTGCAAAGTTATTCTCAAGAAACTTGAGGCTGAAGGTTCATTTTTTGATAGAATGGCTCCTAACTCAATTAAATACTGCTTTAGACATATTGTCTGTCTTGTGCTATTAGTACAAAAAAAGTGTTAAAGGAAGATGTGTTTCTATCGCCCATCTTCATTTTCAGTAAACATTTAATTGTTATTTATTGCCATTCTTATGATTATTTTTCTACTTTCATTCTCATGGATTAAATAAACTGACGATCATGTGACAAACCAAACAGGACTGGATTGAGATTGTGTGTATCTGTGTTTCCTACCAGAATAACACAAAGCCCCAGATGCTCTTAACCCATTTGAGAAGGTGTTTTTTTTCAGTTAAATGGTTCCCAGTCCAAACTAAATCCCGCATGTCTTTTTGTTCCCTCAGGTACCTGCTGGAGCAGGATTTCCCCGGGATGCGCATTGGCCCAGAGCCGACCACCGACGGCTTCATAGCTGTGATGTATGGGGAAAATGAAGGGGTTGTCCCGGGCAATGCTCTGGTGGTGGACCCCAAGAAGCCATTTAGGAAACTCAATGCATTTGGAAACTCTTTCCTCAACAGGTAAAAACACAACTCTACCAATACAATAGTGGAATAAGATCGTGATGTTCCAAATCAGTCGGCTTGTCACTAAATCCAAATATTGTAATATGTAATAATGTTGTGTTAGGTCATGTGTACTTTTTATTTGCTGTTATAATGTTAGATTTTGGTACTGGGGGTTTTCTCACACCGTTCATCAGCCAAATCAGTTGATAAACTTCGAACGTTAAGACCCAAAAACTTGTGCATAGTTCCTCAGGTGATGGATTTTGGGTTGTATCTTTTCATGTGAAAAGAGACTGGCAATCTATCCAGGGTATAGAAAATGGTGTATGTTATAAGATACAAACCGGCAGGTGATGGTGCAGTATCAGCTCTACAGCTAGATCCACATAGAGGGTCAAGATAGTGGCCGTGTTGTGTGTTCCTGTACTCTGGGTTACAGACCCTTTAGATTCCATGTTATTATCCGAATTTTACGCTCCTTTGGATAAATTAGAAAGACTGTAAGAGTAGCCAACCGGGGTTTCCAATGAGAACTCTGAGTCCAACACTTCTAAAGCACTACATCTAGGTACCAGATGGAGGAAGCTGACTTGATTTTAGTTGCCCCGTATCATCAGTTTTACAAACAAACCTTCTCTTATTTTTGGCAGCCATAGCTGTTGCACATAAGGAAATAGTGGCCCCTCCTTCCAGTCCTGTCATTGCTTTCCTCAAAGCAATTTTCAATGTGGAAAGTGACCCCCATCACCCCACGATGACATGTAAACACACACACCCACACACTGGGAACTGTCAGATTCCAGACACTTCAGAGCTCGGTCTGTAATTTAAATTTAGTTCAAAACCAACCTGGCTCCAAGCCCATTTCCTCTGTCCCTCTGTCCAGTCAGGAAATGGAAGGACGGCCAACATTCTGTCAGTGTGTGTAGATATGTAACAAATTTCATCTTGCCTTTATCCAGTGTAGAAACCCTCAACAATAAGTTATTGTTTCCAGGGGGGATGTGTGTGTGCGTCACCGTGTGTCAGCTTGCTGGCTTTGTTTTTTCCCACTGCCATTCTTCGATTCCGGCATAGTGAGATGATTTAGTAGTCTGTTGTCAAGGGTTATCACTAGAGGAAGTGTTGAGTTTTTGACTACTAGGATCAAATAAAAGAACATTTCTTAAAATAAAGAAAACTCTACCTCAGATTACCAAAAACATGCAATATTACATATAGTTATTACTTAGAGAAACTTAGAGCAAAGGTTTAACCTTAACGCTAAAGCCAAAGAACCCAAACATGGATCAGTACATCAGAAGAGCGCTAAATGATTATAGGTATTGCAGGTACAGTTACAGGTTTTACTCATTTACAGATATTAAATGATTATTTTAAAAGGAAATACAGTAAGCAGTGTGTTTCCACCTTTTTTACTTCTTTTTGTAATGGATGCCCTTTTTTGCAATGAAGTGAAACCGTTTGGTGATATGTTTTTATGTAATTTTTAGAAAGCATTGTGCATAGACAGACATGAAAGTGCAAAATATTACCTGCTCAATTACACACTCTTTGTGTGTTATGATGCCCTTACTTGTTATTACACACTTGCTGGGCGTTATTACATGCTAGATGCACTTTGTTACATAGCAATGCATGTTATTACACCCTCGCAGTGCTTTATGATAGACTCTGCGCTTTATTACATGTTTCATGCAAATTATTACATACTCAATGCCTTTTTTTAAACACTCACTTCTAGTTATGATATGCTTACTGCGCTTTATTACATGTCTGATACGCATTATAACACCCTTGATGCATGTGATTACGCAATTTTGGTGTGTCATGGGGAGAATAACTTAGTGACATGCTGTGTGGACTTTGATTTCAGATTTGAGCTGTGTTGTAGGCCTGTTTTTATCCATATGAGAGATCATTTTGTACGGTTCTGGCTCACCAGCACCAGAACCCAAACTAAAGGCCTTCAATATGAGGGTAACAGTTTATTGTAACCACCCCTGAATTTCATCTCTATGTCTTTTCCCTTTCTGCGGTGGTGTGATAGCACACAACTGAATTATCACGTCAAGGAGTCACTGAAATAAAAGAAGGAATTTTCACAGTTTTGTGTGTGTGATTGTGTGGGTGTGCACAGGTTCATCTGCTCCCAGATGCCCAATCAGGTTCTTCAGAGTATCAGCATCATCGACACTCCTGGTATCCTGTCTGGAGAGAAGCAAAGAATCAGCAGAGGTATGGTGTGTGTGTGTGTGTGTGTGTGTGTGTGTGTGTGTGTGTGTGTGTGTGTGTGCGTGTGTTTGTGTGTGTGCGCGCATGTGTGTGCACGTGTGTGTGCGTGTGAGTGTGTGTTTCCATGGTATTTTCTTCGAATATCATGGGCGGAATTTCACGAAATTTCCATGCATATAACAGCTTTTCTAATAGTTGCTTTTGTGATGGTAAAATATTATTCTGAAATTCTTCATCTTTCTTTTCACATCGTACTTTTGTGTCTTTGTTTCTCTCATTTAATGCTGATCTGAAACTGCTTAGTGTTTAAATGCAGATATGAAACTGTGGATAGGATTGAAAAAATCAATGCAGAAACACTCAGTGAAATTTCACAATACTGAACTGTTAAAAGTGTGAGTCTGTTTGAATCTAGTATCTATGACGAAAATGTGTCATAGTTTCAGGTTCCTTTCTGTTGGATAAAAGCTGACTTTTGCAGTTTTCAACAACATCTTTGTAGAAAAACATTAGGAAAGATTTTATGCAAATCTGAATTTTTCCTTTAAAAAGCATCTCTTCTGCTCTAGATGAGTCAGTGCGGTTGAATCTCTTGCGACATTGCAACTGGAAGTTGAAACTTGATGACCGAGTTCACCGAGAAAAACTGTGAAACTTAAAAGAAATACACAAAAAACACAACCTAGAAATTTGAAGGGGCGAAACCGAATGAAATGCTTAAAGTTTATGTGACACAGCTAGATTACACGTCAACCCCATGTTTGTGTTCATAATTCCGTGGGCTGTTTATTGAGTTACATGTTTGACATTTGTAAGAATAGGATTTGATCCTCAGCCATGCACATATCATCAGAATGATGGTTGTTGATCCCTAAACCTTTAGCAGAGCTGCTGTGAAATCACAGATGAGCAAGGTTGGAAACCAATCAGTAGATCCTTTGCAGGCTTTAGCTGTGACACAATCAGTCTGCTGCTTCATGAATTATTTCTCTTTGAGAGAAACTGCATTTGCGACTGTGGCCGTCGTGCCACCGTGGGTGTCTTGACAGAGTTTTCTTAGACCAAGAATCGTTGGTGGAACAAGGTTTATTTGTAGTGTGTGTGCTGCACGCACACACACTCCCTCATACACACACACTCACGCGCCCGCCCGGCTTGGGCCCTCTGCTTGTCGGCAGTTTTCCTGGTCGGCTCAATGTGGTCGCTGGTGTCCTGCTCCAGCTCTCTCCTAAACCAGCCCTCCCCAGGTCCAGCACGCTACTCTTTTTACAGAGGGGAGAGTGATTAGCCAACCGGTTCCAGGTGTGCTTAATCACTCTCCCCTGGCACTGCTCACCTGAGCCTCCTCCACCCCTCCCCCCTGCAGCTGAGCGCCACGCCCCCTCCACATACCTCCACCGCCTGACTTAGGCCGGGGAGCCGTCCGGCCTAGCCCACTCCCCCCCCCCTCCCCATGGGAACGGGAGAGGAAGTCGGCCACAACCATCTGCGTCCCCGGCCTATGGACCACCCTGAACTTAAAAGGCTGTAAAGCCAGATACCAACGGTTGATCCGCGCGTTGGCATCCTTCATGCGGTGGAGCCACTGGAGGGGAGCGTGGTTCGAGCAGAGGGTGAATGAGCGCCCCAGCAGGTAGTACCGCAGAGCATCGACCGCCCACCGGATGGCCAGGCACTCCCTCTCCACCGTACTGTACCTGGCCTCCCTGTCAGAGAGTTTCCGGCTGATGTACAGTACAGGGCGGTCGACACCCTGCACCTGCTGGGACAGAACCGCCCCCAACGTCTTCGTCTTGGGTCTTGGGCAGGCCGCAATCGCCGCCGTCTTGTCCACCTGTGGACGCACCTGCCCGCCACCCAAGTGGTACCCCAGATACCGTACCTCCCTCCGTCCAACCGCACACTTCTTCGGGTTGGCCGTGAGCCCCGCCTGCCTCAGGGACCCGAGCACCGCAGCCACCTGCCGCATATGCTCCGCCCAGGTGTTGCTGTGGATGATCACATCATCCAGGTAGGCGGCAGCATATGCAGCATGCGGCCGCAGCACCCGGTCCATGAGGCGCTGAAACGTGGCTGGGGCCCCGAACAACCCGAACGGAAGTGTGACGAATTGGTACAACCCGTACGGAGTGGAGAAGGCCGTTTTTTCCTTGGACTCTGGCGATAGGGGAATCTGCCAGTAGCCCTTGGTCAAATCCAGCGTCGTGAAAAAACGAGCCGTGCCCAGGCGATCCAGGAGTTCGTCGACCCGGGGCATAGGGTAGGCGTCAAACCGTGACACGTCATTCACCTTGCGATAGTCCACACAGAACCGGATGGACCCATCCTTCTTACCCACAAGAACGATGGGGCTGCACCAGGCACTGTTGGACTCTTCTATTACCCCCAACTCCAACATCGTTTCCAATTCAGCCTGGACCACTTTTCTTTTGTGCTCAGGCAACCGATAGGGCCGTGAACGCACTGCCACGCCCGGGTGAGTCTCAACCTTGTGTTGAATAAGGCTTGTGCGTCCTGGCAGGGGGGAGAACACATCAGCATAGCGCTGTTGCAACCTGGCTATGTCTGTTTTCTGGGATGGCGAGAGATGGTTCTCACAATGGAGCGAGGCAGGATTGGCCGACTTTGGTACCTCAGGCCCCAACTCATCTCTCTCTGCAATTGCCGTCACCAGTGAAACAGACTCCGCCTCTCTCCAAGCTTTAAGGAGGTTGAGGTGATAAATCTGTGTAGCCCCTCCCCTGTCAGATCGCTCAAGCTCATAATCAACGTCACCTACTCGTCGTGTGACCACAAAGGGCCCTTGCCACTTGGCGAGTAATTTAGAGCTGGACGTTGGGAGCAATACAAGGACTTTATCTCCCGGTGAGAATTGTCTTAACCTGGATCCTCTGTTGTACAGCCGCTGCTGCCGTTCCTGGGCCTGGAGCAAATTCTCTCGTGATAACCGCCCAAGTGTGTGGAGTTTTGCTCTCAGGTCCAGGACATACTGAACCTCATTTTTACTGGGGCTTGGACCTTCCTCCCAGCTTTCTTTAACCAGGTCCAACACCCCACGTGGTTTCCTGCCAAACAATAGCTCAAAGGGAGAAAATCCCGTGGAGGCCTGGGGTACCTCCCGCACTGCAAACAACAGAGGGTTCAGCCATTTGTCCCAATTATGGTTATCATCATGCACAAACTTACGGATCATGGACTTCAAAGTCTTATTCAGACGCTCCACAAGGCCGTCCGTTTGTGGGTGGTAAACACTGGTCCGAATCGACTTGATGTCCAACAATCCGTAAAGCTCTCTCAGTGTCCGTGACATAAATTGAGTGCCTTGGTCAGTCAGGATCTCTTTCGGGATCCCGACTCGGGAGATTACCTGAAACAGTGCCTGCGCCGCACTCTTTGCAGAGATGGTGCGCAGTGGCACTGCCTCCGGATATCGGGTTGCGTAGTCCACAAGGACTAACACAAACTGATATCCGCGTGCACTCCGGTGGAATGGCCCGATCAGGTCCATCCCGACCCGTTCAAACGGGACCTCCATCAGAGGTAGGGGCCGTAGAAGCGCCCTCGGGATGGCCGCTGGATTGACCAGTTGGCATTCAGGGCAGACCGCACACCAGCGGCGCACGTCTGCCCGAATGCCTGGCCAATAAAATCGGGCCATTATCCGGTTTAGCGTTTTGTCATACCCCATGTGGCCAGCCATTGGGTTATAATGAGCCGCCTGGAAAACAATTTCCCGGCGGCTTTTTGGTACCAACAACTGGGTAATCATCTCACTAGTCTGAGTGTCACGACTCTCTCGATACAACCTATCCCTGCACAATGAAAAGTGGGGATATGTCAACGGTGTGTCAGGGTGCACCATGTGACCATCAATTCTCATCACTTGGTCAAAGGCACAGCGTAGAGTATCGTCACGAGACTGCTCGAGTGGAAAATCTTCCATGGAGTTAAATGCGGGCACTAGCGGAGCCTCCGATGGAGGCACCGCCAGCTCCCCCTCCCCGTCTGCAGTGTCGGACAACCTCGCGTCACCACTGAGCACAGCGCACATATCCCATGTCCCTGTCGGCCGTGAGCGCACCCCTACATATTGCCCCACTAGCTTATCAAACCCTGGCCAATCAGTACCCAGAATCAGGGGGTGCGCCAGGCGGGGACTAACCGCCGCCTTTATACTATGTTTTTTTCCCCTATACCGTATTTCCACTGGTACACTATATTGCCAAAAGTATTTGCTCACCTGCCTTGACTCACATATGAGCTTAAGTGACATCCCGTTCCTAATCCATAGGGTTCAATATGGCGTCGGTCCACCCTTTGCAGCTAGAACAGCTTCAACTCTTCTGGGAA
>JABUIW010041777.1:0-19724 GCA_013363375.1 Menidia beryllina | reverse complement strand
GGGTTTCAGTCCAGTGGGACTCAGAGCAAACCTGCACAGACTAAACACACTTTTCTGGAGCAGCTAAAGCGGAGCGGCACAAAATCCCCAAACAGATCAGACGACGGAGACTCTGAGCCTCAGGACAGGTTCGCTCCAGCTGACTGAGGAAACTGTGACACCTCTGTGGAATTTCCACACACTTTTCCCAACATTTTCTCTCATTTTCTGGTTAAATGAGTAATAATCGTGTAATATTCCCTGTTTTTTTTTTGTTAATCTGAGGGATCATTCACCTGATTTCGAGGCCTTATTATGACCATGTGTTCTGTCTGTGTCTCAATTTTAATCTGGACCTTTGTTAACCCGAGTCTTTAGTTGGAAACCTGAGAATAAACCAGAGTGGATCAAAAGTATGAAAAATAACATGTCTTGGACACAGTTAAGTATATCACAGACAAAAACCTCTCTCTGGGTCTCAAACAGCCCTGAGATCTGGGTGATGGGCATTATCTCCTGGGCTCGATCCGCCTCCTCAAAGGAGGACTGGACACAACCAAGTCCTATTGGCCAGTTACCTCTGGGCACGAACAGGCCAGGTCCTAATTCATGCAGATGACAGGAATGTGGTAACAAATGGTGTGTGTGTGTGTGTGTGTTGACCTAAAGGTGGATCTAATGCAACAGAGAGAGAAAAAGAGAGAAAAGAGAGTCTGTGGACACAGCCAGAGACTTTAACAAAAGTACATTTCTAAAAGGAATAAGACAAACAGTAATTTACATAGATCATGTGATAGCATACAATGCTAAAGTGAGTAATTATAACCGAATTCTAACAGGAGGACTGGACATAACTGAGTCCTATTGGCCAGTTACCTCCTGGCATGAACAGGCCAGGTCCTAATTCATGCAGAAAACAATAGAATGTGCTAACAAATGGTGTGTGTTTGTGTTGACCTAAAGGTGGATCTAAAGCAACAGAAAAAGAAAAAGAGAGAAATGAAAAGAGAGAAAAGAAAGAAAACAGAGTCTGTGGACACAGCCAGAGACTTCAACACAAAATATAGTTTTAAAGAAAATAAAACAATGAGTAATTTACATAGATCATGTGTTAGCATACTATGCTAAAGTGAGTAATTATAGCCAAATTCTAACACCATTAATTTAAGCATCGTGTGCTTAGACATGGCAATAGAAACATCTCCATCCTCCTTGTCTGACCCGCTCTGACATCGTTTGCTGCCTCTCAGATTTCACTGTGACGGCTCGGCCCTCCAGGTAATTAGCAGAGAGAGAGAAGAGACTCCTCTGTGGGCCGTAGGACAGAAATAGCCTCCTCTCACATAGCGATCGGGGTGCCTCCAGCCAGAGGAGCCCAGAGGTTCTAGTCCCGTCTGGAATCAGCTCGCTGGGGGAGTTTTGGGGCGTCCTCGGGGGAGTTTGACCATTGGTCAAAATATCTGAATCACAGACTGATGTTAATTATATTTGTCCATGAATACTTATTAAATAATTCCAAATGGTCTGTCCGCTTCCTTTAATAGCTTTTCTCCTGGTTGTGCTGCTTCCAGACATGTATTTTCGTATTATAGCATTTAACCAATCACATTTCAGCCATCGTTTATTGCTAGGCAGGGTCAGAGTCAAAGATGTCTGCCTGGAGGCCTTCACGATCCGTTCTGCCCTCTAACAGAAAATAAACTGTTTAAACTGTTGCTTTAACCAATCAGATTTAAAGTTGGTGACACCAGGGCCTTATAGAAGCCCTTAGGCAACGTCACCGTATTCACACCCGCTGATTGGATAGTCAGATAGCGTACCAGCTAAAGCTAGCAAACCAACCCAAACATAGTTGTGTTGGTGTAATAGCTATTTTATTGTATCACCCCACAATGGCTGGGGGAGGAGAAGACATTGATTTGGTGGCAGATTTATTGTCAGGGCCATTTTTAAGACGGACTTTTCAAGAAAAGTGAGTAAAATGTTGCTTTTTTCCTAAATAGTAATGCGAGTTTATGTATCGGATCGGATCGGAAGTGCAAAAAGCTGGATCGGGACATCCCCACTGTATTTTTTTCTACATAATAAGATGATTTCTATAACCATAAAATAGTTATTGAGGGGTGACTTGATTCAGACAGAGCTCTACTGAAGGCCCAGGTGTGAAATACACGGTCCGCCCCTGAGTTTGACAAAACACCACAAACAAAGGAGTCGCCGGTCCAACTCCTTTGATTTGCTCAAATCTTCAGCTGGTCTCCTTGACTCCACTTCCTGGATTTGGCCGGCAGATTTAGGGCAGATTTTAAAATCTGAACAAAGCCTCTTACTCTTACTTTTCCGTTGTGTTTTCCTCCGCGGACAAGTCCAGAGATGATTTACTGCGGGAGATTTAGGCCTCCATATGTTTTTGTGGATGTCGTGGATTAAACAGGGGGAGCGGAGAGGTGCCCAAACCATGACTCAGCAGAAACGGTGTCAGCAGAGGGAGCACGGCTGTGACAGGAGAAGCACATTTAAGCAGAAACAGCCACATTATCATCACCAAATTGAACCTAAACTGTCCTACAGGTGATTAACTCTGAGCTAACGTCCAGTTTTTGAAAGCCTCACATGCAAATGTGACCTGAAATTATGGATGTTAATATTAAAATGTGGAATGCATTCTGCCTCTGTCCAGCCACCCCTCCGCCTTTTCCTGTGTGACGGTGGAAACATTAGCTCAGCCCAGAGCAGGTCCCCACCTAAACGCTCACAGCTGGAAGCCAACAAAGGAAGTGACATCACAGGGGAGGGCGATGGTGCGTCGACCCTCTGACCTGGACCACTTAGCAGCTTCATCTGGAGCTCCATCTGCCGAGGAGTCCCTGAATCCCAATCAAATCTGAAACGGATCCGGAGACTAGGCCCAGAAAACTCTCCAAGTGTTCCTCCCCTTCTCCCGCTGCATATTATTATCTCACAGCTTCCCCTTTTACTGTCGTGTTGCATTCATTGTCCCATAAGAGCAGCATTCCCGACCGTTTATTACCATTAAAAAGCGGGTAAAAAAGGGACAGAACTGCCTGCTGAGACAGAGATGGATATGAAAATTAGATAAAAATGTAAATATGTGAAAATGATTAGTTTGTCTAATCCAGAAAAAACAAAAATAGATTGTACATTTGCATTTTGATCTATATTTTGAATTTATTCTGACTAAGAAATCAGATTTTTAAAATGTCTTGATATTCCGAATTCCCATTTGTCACTGAATGCAGCATTAGACTGAAAACTGTCATGAAATGTGAATACAGAACTTTGATATTACTGTGATGTTAGATGGGAGAAAAAAAAGGGAACTTTTTATGAGTTTTAAACTTTCCTTTAATGCCCGATTTTCATTTTCAGTCAGCGAAAAGTAAAAAAGGTCATGTTTTTGAGTTCTCTCAAAATAAGTGGTGCGTCTTCTCAATGTTTAGTCATTTATTCTTGAGGGAATATGCAGTAAAAACAGCCCCCACTGCCTGATTTCTGTCAGAACCCGCTGATCTGATGGAGTTCTGCTCCAATGTAAAGCACGTTTCCTCTCACCAGCACTCACTTCAAACAAAGACGCTTCTGAAATAACCGGCGCTGCTGATGGAGGAGAGACGCCATTCTCATTATTTACACATTATCTCGTGCAGCCGGCTCACTTAGAGAGAGCCAGACTCATTCGTTTCAAACCCTAATGGGGACGTTTCCCTCCCTCCTGCCCAGTTTTATCCTGTTACTTTCCCTCCGCTCTCAGAGAGAGATTTTTCAAACAATAAAGTACATTATAACGCATAAACATTATGTTATCATAGCTTGACCTGACTTATTTTAGCTTAGGTTATTTTATATCGTGTTATCTTATCTTAACCTACCTTATTTTAGCTTAACCTATTTTAACTTATCTTTGCGTATCTTTTAACCTAGCTTATTATAGTTTAGATTTCCTTAGCTAAACCTAGCTAGTTTAGGTTAATTTAGCCTAACTTAGCTTATTGCAGTTTAGGTTAATTTAACTTAACCTATTGTATTTTATCTTAGGTCAACTTAGTTTACCCTATCTTATTGTGTTTATATTTCCTTACCTTTACCTATCTTACCTTATTCTAGGTTATCCTTAGCCCACTGTAATTTAGTTTAGGTTATTTTAGTTTAACCTAGCTTATCATAGTTTAGATTTTCTTGACTGAACCTAGCTTACCTACCTTATTTTAGTTTTGGTTATCTTAATTTAACCAAGTTCATCTTGTTTTAGCATAGCTTATCTTAACCTAGACAAAGCTAACTTGTTTTAGTTTAGCTTATGAAAGTTTAGCTTGACTCCCCACTCAGTACTCACTCACTACTCAGTTATCTTTTCATTAATTTAATATTACTTTCTGCCTTTAAACCTGGTTTGAATGGCATTTGTATGAGTCATGACAAAAATCGGCTTCAGCTTTGACTTTATCTTAAGAACTATGTACAGATTTCCACACTGTGTGTAAAACAGCCAAAACAAAATTGGTTGATTTCTTTTTAGGAATCTATTTGGTCATCCTCTAAAAGTCTTTAGCTTGTTTAGAAAGCAGCTGCTAGCATGTAACCTGGGTGGAGAGGTGATTACTGCACACCTTTTCTGGCCTCCTGCTCGTTTCAGGACGACTTATGGCCACATTAACTGTTTCTGAAGCTTTAATTGGTCTGCCTCTGTTGTACTTGCCTGAGATTTTGCACCAACTTGTTCCAGTTAGAGCGCTGAGGTCATCGACCAGCTGCTCTGGCGTTAAAACGGGAGCCTCTCTCGGCGCCATTAGGAGGATCCTGCTTCTCACGCTCAGGTTTAAGGACCTCATTTCTTTGCGGAGGCTTTTAAACACAGCTGAGCTCTGTGTTTAACCTCCTGAGTCCCAGCATCCTAAGCATTTTTACCTCTCTCTACCAAGATTCTTCATTTTAAAAAAACTTTGACCACTTAGCCTCATAGTAGATGCTATCAGATGCAAATCTTTTAAATCTAAAATAAAATGTTCAATCAATCACATCATTATTGTGTAATTAAAATGTTGTTATTAAGACATTTGGATAATCAGAACCAAACTTTTAAATTCAGAAAAATACACAAAATAAGATACAAATAAACTACTAAGTAAACTACTACTACTATCAGGTCCTACTAATCCCAGATATCTCTGTAAAAGCATAAACACACACAAAATAAAAGCTTTGGTCTCAGGAGCTTTTACTTTGGAGTTTGTTGGGAGTTCATCCTCAGGTTTTCTCTGTTGGCGAGCGATGGTCTCTCGTTATGTTTGTGCTGCTCCGTGTCTCCGGTGACCGCGGGGTGACTGTTAAACGGTCTGGAAAACACCCGGCTGTCGGAGGGCGAGGCCGCCCTCTTTTGTTTCCGCCACACCTCCCGTCTGCGTGTGTTTAAAATTTAATTGGAAGCCAAAACGTGCAGCTCAGGTGTCCCTGTCAGAGGGAGGTCAGGGGTCAGGGGTCAGGGGTCAGGAGGACGTTTCTCTGCCTCCAGCTTGGGAGGCTGTTTCATATCGCTGAGTCACTGGTTCTATTTAATGGAGATTAACAAGTGATAAAGTCGTTTTTTAATTGATAAACGTGAAGGACAAAACCCATAAAAGTACAGAAGATGAAAGACAAGTAAAGGTAAAACCTTCACTGTTTACTCCATTCAGACCCATTATAAATAATACTATAAGACCTGAAGACCTGTTGCTTGATGCACATTTATTATCAGGACGTGGAAACTTGTAAACCAGGTAATCCACAAAGTCCGACAGAGTCCAGAAGACAAAATGGGGCAGCAAGCTAAGTTTACCAAGTATTATACATTTTCAATCTCTCATGTCATTATTGTGTAATTAGAATATTGTTATTACGACGTTTGGATAATCAGAACCAAACTTTTTAATACAGAAAAACACATAGAAGACAAATATACTACTGAAGAAAAGTAAAGAAAAGGTTATTTATTACACTTTTCAGGTTCATAATCAGAAACTAAATCATTCCCAGAAACGTCTTTACTTTTCATTATTTTCAACAAGAAGAGGACTGAAAAGACAGCAAACATTTATCATTTTTATGACAAAAAAGGTAAATATTTTGTTCGGTGACGATGACCTGCAGGATCTGCTGGTGTTTGATATCCCTCTGTTGTTCCATTTTACCACCGAAGTGTTCCCTCTTCTGGTTCGAGGCAGATTGATCCATCCATCCATCCATCACGGGGGGGTGGACTCCGCTGGACTGATCCATTCCTGCTTAATAGGAATGGAAATTTTGCTCTTTTACGCTAAATTCCTCACCTCTGCACATTTATCAATCTTCGCCATTTAAAAATGTTTAATTAACTCATCAGTCCACAGACGTGTTGTAGTATTAATTTATAACAGAAATTAGGTTTTTCCTCCATTTTTAAGCGACCTCGAAGAAGAGGAGTGCATTCTGATTGTGTTTGCATGAGAATAAAACCTATTTTAGTTTCTCCTCTCACTAATTCGATTACTTTTACTATCTCTTCTCTTCAGATTTGACGTAAGTGAAACCACTTAGAAATAATCTGTGCTTAATTTTTCACTTCAAGGACTCACAAATACAGTCTTTGGAGCCTTGAAACATTTTAGTTGA
This sequence comes from Menidia beryllina, assembly GCA_013363375.1. Taxonomy (NCBI): domain Eukaryota; kingdom Metazoa; phylum Chordata; class Actinopteri; order Atheriniformes; family Atherinopsidae; genus Menidia; species Menidia beryllina. Next base: position 13,097 of record JABUIW010041777.1, on the reverse strand, counting down.
CAAGTTAATGCTCTGTGTGTTTTTGAGTTTCGCTCAATAGCAGGTTGATCAAAGCATTTTTAATATGTTTTTTAGACAAATCAGTCTGTTTTTTTTCTGAGTTTTTAAGCATCAGAGCAAACACCCCTCAGTCTCTGGTTGAACTTTGACCCCAAGCTTCTGTCTTTATGCCACAAATACGGAGAGAAAATCCACACAGTGTGTCTCCGTGTGTTTGAACCCTTTTTTTGTCGCGTAAATGTATATTTGAAGACCCACTTTTAATTGTTTTCAGCAGATTTTTACCTTCAGCCTCACTATGGGGACACCTCCTGTTCAAAAAGGCTCCTTAAATACGTTTATGGACCAGTTTATGAGCTCCGTCCTTTCAGTGTCCAGTTTAGAGTCCCACCTGTACGTGGTGCATTTGTGTACTGTGTGAAAGCTGGGACATTTGGGCACTTCCATTTTCTCCCCACAAACACATAACAATACATTCTGTTTGGTAAAGATTACAGAATGAGAGGTAAAGATGACAAAATGAACGAATTAAAATAGAAGGTCTGAGGTTTTTCGGTCACGTTTTGCTTTTCAAACAGGAGGACTTTCAGGTGGAAGCTCATTTGTGTTGCTTTTTCCAACAATAAAGGACAGAAAACACATCAGTGACAGAAAACGTCAATATACGATGATAAATCCTTCCATCAGCCATCAATTAAAGCAATAATTTTGGATTTGAAGCCTTTGAAATTACATAAACGACCCAAAACTTCTACCTGAGAGGGGCTAAGAGGTTCAAACTTCTCATTATTCACTGTGGGCGACTGATGATAATCAAAGTCTCCATTTTCTAATTTAAGTGCCATCCAAGTGTGGAGCGGAATGAATTAACGACTTGATGGGTGTTTTATGACTCTGCGGCCGAGTCATAAAAAGGAACTCCTGTGATTCAAATTACAGCTTCGGGAAACACTTGAAACCCTAAAACGAGAGGAGGAACACAGTCACCCGGAGGAACGGTTCGATTTCAGAGGCCTCCGAGTGTTTATGGACTTGTTAGTTTGATGGATGGTTCCTTTAAGGTGCCCTTCTTTTAATGAGCAACGAGGATGTGCTGTTTAACTCTTGAGTTACCCGGGAAGATTGACCCCACATTAATGTTTATTGGACGGGAAGTTATGGGTGGGGGTCACAGGAATTAGCATTTCAGGACTATTTTTAAGGGGGAAATGTGTGATAGGAGCATTAACCTGCAATATAGGCCCATCAGAGGAATATTTAGAATAAATTTAGGGGTCCTGCTTCTTCTTTTCTGCTCTTCTCACACTGCAGATGATTTTTGTAAGGCAGGGAGGATAAACTGAATCACAGGTTTACAGTAAATACTCTGTTTATTGTTTTATTTTATCGCTTTGAGCAGGTCTGGGTGATGGCCTGCATTCCTCCTAGTTCTTTATCACTTGTATGAAAAAATGAGTGAAAGGTTTTAGATGAAAAACCCCACCTGGGTGACAACTGGATGAAGAAACCAGTCGGATTAAATGAATGTTCTCGTTTTTGTACGTTTAGAAGTCTGTCGTTGGCTTCCGTTGTCTTCCACAGTTGAACTACAGTTAGAAAATTAGAAAGAAATCTCTTTTTTTCTTGGGGTTGTGAAGGCATCAGTATAACATCTTCATTGATTGAAATAAGGGTGTGACGATCTGGCTCCGCCCACCGGCTCACTCTCTTCCTCAATCAGCGACATTGGTCGCACCTGTCCGGGTCAGTACTTAACCACCTCTCATTCACTCATCTGGGCCAGAACGTCTCTAAACCTTTTCGTGTAAGTACTTCCAGCTTTGTTATCCTGCCTGACTGCCCGTTGCTACCTGATTGACCCTGTTTCCGAGCCTGCCTGCCCCTCGTCTGCTTCTCTTGCCTCGCCTGTAGTTCTGCCTGGTCTGACTCAGTGCCTGCCTGCCTGCCCGTGTCCCCGACCCTGCCTGCCCGACTCTGCGCCCCCGCCTGATCCCCCTGGACTGCTTCCCTGGCCTCGACCCCTGCTCGTTTCTGGACTACGTTTTGGATTATCCCTTGGATCATTGCTGGACCGACCACACGTTACCGACCTCGCCTGTCTGACCACGCCCGCAGGAGTTTTCCTGTCTGTCAATAAAACCCGTTAAACTGACCGTTTGCCTCCGGGTGTTTTTGGGTCCGAAGAACGAACATTACAAAGGGACCCTAAAATCTAATATGCCACAGCGAGGTTTTGGACTGAGGCGGGCTCATTAACTGATTTTTTAATAGGAAAGGTTGGATTTATTTGACATAAAATCAGGGGTCCCACAGTCAGGTTCCCAGTTTGAGCTCTGTCTGTGTGGGTTTCTCCTCCCACAGTCCAGAAACACCAACTTTAACCCTATAATGCCAAATGTATCATATTTGATTCATACGGTTTCTGAAATGTTTTGCCTCTGACACCTTTTGCATAATTTAATGGTAAAAACTTTGCTCAAAATCCTATTGTACACAATCAGATACACCTGATAACAGGGGGCAGAAGACTACACAAAAAATAATCTTGACTTATCGCATAGTAATAAATTATTAATATTAAAAATGTATTTCTGTTTTTTCTTTTTACATATTTTGTTAAAAGGCCAAATAAGGAATTCAAACCAAAAAAAAGTCATTTTCTGTTTTGTTTTTTATTCTTGGATCAGGCTTTAAAGGGTTAAGTCCACTGTAAACTCACTCTCTGGCCCACTGATGGCAGATATGGATCACAGACTGTTCCTGGACTCTTCGCTCTGCCCTTCATCAGCTTTTAAAACGAAAAGTTTAGTTTTAAAATGTTTAGTTTGCTGGTGGCTGACCATTACAGGCTGCTGGGACTTTGACATCTTTACCATCGATGACCATTCAGCAAAGTTTGCTGATGTTTCTGGGGTCCTCGATCTCGTTGGCTCTGGGTTTGGGAGCGTGAGGGTTCCAGGCAGCTCTCCTCCGGCTTCTTAAGGCGACTCTGACCCATTTTGTTAAGTGGGTTTCTCTGTTTTTAGTTCCCTGCCTTTCCCACATCGGTTCAGCCGTCTCTGCTCATCAGAGCGGCGGTGGGCTTTGAGGAGCAGCAGCCAGGTCCCCGAAGAACCCCAGATTAAGTCCTCTAAGCTACAACTCTGGGCCAATTCAAGGTGGTTCTGCTTTTTCTCCTCTCTCTGCCTGATCACGATAGATTAAAAAAAAAAACGCCCATTGTTTTATTTCTGAGAGGGTTTTTACCGATTGTTTTTGTTCACAGAAAGCAAGAAATGTTAATAAGAGTGCATAAATCTACTGAGAAATTGGCAGAAATTGAATTTATCTCCAGTTTTGAATGCTTAAATGCTTAAGCTTAAATGCTTTTTATATGCTTAAAAATATTGAACATTTCAAACAGCTTCAGCTTCTCAATAAAAAGAAAGGCACCAGAACAAATATATAATCTAAAGTTTGATAATAATATAGTATATCATAGTAATATGACATTGCATTGCATGTAATCTATTATTTTGTATATATATATTTATATATATTGTATACATTTATGGAAATATATTATTATTGTAATTTTTATTATTATTATGTTATATATATTTTTTTCATTTATACAATATATATTTGTTGTATTTATTCATTTTTTATTACATCTATTTGATACATCTAAGCAGTATTTCAGCGCTTTAGTGTCCCAAACCCGTCTTGATTTCAGCTCTGCGTCTTTATGTGTGCTTTATGTGTCCAGTCGCTAAATGATGCAGCCGATGACTCACAGGCTTCCCCCGCTCCCTCTTCCTCCTCCTCCCCCTCCTCCTCCTCCCTTCGTCTTGGCTTAACCTCTCGGGGTGAATTTGTGCTGCGTGCTCGGGCCGCCGTCAGCACAAATAATGAAAAAGTGCCCTTTATGTAACACTGTAAATAGCAATTAGTTTGCTCGCCGTGGACAGAAAGCAGAACGACAGTTAGGAGGAAAACCTCTTACAGTTGGGAGGAAAACAAGAAGATCCAGAAGCGTTATTAACAGGTCTGACAGGTTCTGTGACAGCTGGATCAGGCAGCATCACGCTGACTATCCAGTGAAAAAGAGGCTGTCAGAGCTGGTGGAAAAAGTGTGAAAAAATCCTACTTTGTGCATGAAATCTGAGCGTGATGCTGCAGCTGATAAGTGGAGAAGTTGTCTTTTATTTGCCTTTTTCAGGGTCGCCATCTTCAGCTCTTCCAACAGAGTCTGTGGAGTTATTGTTTATATTTGAACTGAATAAGTCATTTAACAACACATTTTATTTCTTGCTTCTCATAGAAGTGTTGTGTTGTGCACCAAACACCAAAGCAAATTCCTTGTAAGTCTAAAAACCTACTTGGCAATAAACCTTATTCTGATTCTGATTCTGATTCAGATACACAAAAACCCCAATTGGAAGTTTTCCGGTTGACTTTGAAAGCAACAAACAACCTGCTTCTGACACGTTGATTTTCGGCCCTGGGTCGTTTAGCTTTACATTGTTTTGGCTCTATGGGCCTTTGTCGCCTCCCTGGCCTGTAAAAGCCTCCATCCGTGTGTCCGTGCATGTGCAGAGCTCTTTCTGAAGGTGATGTCCCCTCACACACCTGCAGGGGGAGCCAGAGAGGCCCCGCCTGCAAAGCGACCAATCGGAAACTTTATTATGGTTGATAGATTTCTGACATTCAGGCATTTTTAGATGCCGTTTGTTCACGTTTCAGAGGACACTCTAAGTCGGAAAATGCTGTTCTGAGTAAAAACTCAACCCTCACCTGCTCAATCTGGGTGGCTCTTGGTTGTCACGTCTGGGGGAATGTCTGGTGTGTCGTCATGTCTTGATTACCTGTTGTGTACACCTGGGGTTCCCCTCCCTCATGCGTTTAAATAGTCCTCGTTTCCCCTGTCCTGTGCCAGTGTGTTTTCGTCTCCCCTCGCCACGTAAGGTTTTGATTTTTGCACTTTGCCATAGCCATGTTTTTGTCATAAACTTACTTTGCCACTGTCTTGTTAATCTTGTTTTGATACTTTGCCATAGCCTTGTTTACTCTTACTTTGATACTTTGTTCATAGCCTGATTAATCTTGACTTGATACTTTGTTCATAGTTTTGTCACAGCCTTGTTTTGAACCATGTCTTCCATCCACTCCTTTTGAGTGTGTTTTTGTTAAAGTAAAACCCTTGGAACCATCTCTCTCCGCACCTGAGTCCTCCCTTAAGATCCACCCTCCTGACATTGGTGTTAATCGGTGATCAGGATGAATGATTACAGCCTGGGACAGCTCTGTTACAGCAAAAGGAGGCAGATCTTTCTTTTTAAATTATGCTTTTAAAAAAGCATCATTTTTTGATTGATTGATGAACACTTTATTGATCTCACATGGAGAAATGAACTTCCTGTACAGCCCGTACCAAGATCGTACAGACAAAACCAGTTCGGGAAGACTGTGGGCGCCCCGTTTTTCTTCAGAACAAAGATACATCAGGAAAGTGGTTTTGGGAAGAGGGGAAAAGGGGCGTCTTTATGCTAATGGACGACTCGCTCCCGTCTGAAACGCCTGTTCTGGAGCAGCTCCCTGTTGGACGTGTAGCTGCGAGCAGCAGCATATGTTCCCTGATACGGCGGCAGGTGCTGCTTCCACGGCGTGCGGTGAAGCACTCTGCTCGTCTTCCTCCTCCCTCCTTCCCAGGCAGATTGTCTCCCATCGGCTCAGCGTTCGAGCAGCAGCTGCTCTTACAGTTCCCACCTTCGTCTTGTTAGCATTTGGCTACAATTACTCACTTTAGCACTGTATGCTATCACGTGATCTATGTAGATTACGATTGTTTTATTTTCTTTTATAACTATATTTTGTGTTGAATTCTCTGGCTGTAACCACAGACTTTTTCCTCTCTCTATTCCTTTCTACTCTGTTGCATTAGATACACGTCTTTAAGTCAACACAAACACACCATTTGGTACCACATTCCAATGTCATGAACATGAATTAGGACCCAGGTTGTTAGTCTCAGAAGTAACTAGCCAGTAGGACTTGGTTGTGTCCAGTCCCCCCTCTTACTCTTGATCTACTCTGGCTTATTCTCAGGTAAAGAATGGAGGTTAACAGTCTCTATGGCTGCAGAGATGAACAAATCAAACTGCACCAAATCAAAGGTGACAGGATGCTGTCAGGGAGGCAAAGGGAAAACAAGACTGTTTGGTCCACAGCCAAATGCAATGCATTTGCTCACATTCCTAGGAGATAGGAGATGCTCTTTGAAGAGGTGAGTTTTCAAGAGTGTCTTCAAGAAACTCTTGAAGACCCCCCTCTTCAAAGAGCATCTCCTATCCTAACCCTAACCCGTACCTCTATCCCCCACAGCTCCTTCTGTAGCCCCTCTACCTCTATCTCTATCTCACCACTGACTCTGATAAGTGTTTCTCCTCTGGATAGCTTATTGTCATAGTGATGAGAAATTTAATATTGTGTCTACTCTGTAAGTTGCTTTGGATAAAAGCGTCTGCCAAGTGCAAAAACATAAACATAAATATTCCTCTCCTGCATTAACGACCCTTTCTGGTTCAGATATCTGATGTGTATCCATGAGAAGGTATTCAAGTAGTTCAGGTGAGAAGTACTTAGAATAAGACCACCAGAAGATCCAGTTTTTTCTTCATATAAAACAACTCATGATAGTCCCCTTTGATAGTCCCCAATCCTCTTAGTTGTCACCTCAAAGTCAGCTAATAGTTAGCAAACTAGAAAACAACTAGCTAACAGTAAGATAACTGTCAAATAGAATCAGATAAAAGTTACACCACTAAGCTGAGTCAGAAAACAGTTAGACGACAGTTAGCCAACAATTAGCTAAATGTCAGCTAACCGGCTAAAGTCAGCTAAAATTTAGCTAACATTGACCTAAAGGTTAACCAGTTAACCAAAAGTCAGCTTTTAGTTAGCTAACTGCACAACAATTATCTAACAGTAAAATAACTGTCTGATAGAGTCAGATAAAAGTCACGTCAGAGTTAGCTAACAGTCACCTTAATGTCAGGTAACAGGCTAAGGTCATCTAAAATTTTGCTGACATTTACCTAACAGATAAAAGTCAACCCTAAGTATGCTAATAGTTTACATTTAGCAAAGACAGCGCTAAAATTTAAGCGCTGTGTTAGCTGATAGATAGCTAAAAAACTGGCCAACAGATAGCAGATTGGTAATAGCCGTTTCTATATAAATGCTCAAACAGCCAAATATATTGCATTTTCTCACATTCCCCCCCTCTCTGGTTCAGATATCTGGTGTGTATCCGTGAGAAAGGGTGGTCCAGAGGAGCGGGCCTCTGGTCGGTGGCTGCTGAAACATGCAGCAGGGCCAAACACAACAGGCGCTGCTGCTCGTGGCCTCCATCCAGATCAGTGACGATGGCTGCCATGAATATTTCACTGTTACAGAATGTGGGTCGCGAGGCGGAAGCGGGGCCTTGCAGGGAGCCATAAATATCCCTCTCTGCTTTTTTAGAGCTCACGTCTGAGCGGTGCAGTTCCACGGAAACCCACAGGAGTCAGATTCTTAAAATACGGAGGCTTGTTAGCACGATTCTTTAGCTGGAAGCCTGAGAATAAACCAGAGCAGATCAAATATAGTAGTACAAATATGACATTTATTGGTTACAAGCAAAGTAAATCAGCGCTGGGCTCTCACAGACAAAACCTCCCGGAGGATCTCTGTTGGTAATAGCCTCGATTTGTGATGGACAGTTATCTTCTGGGCCTCAAACAGGAGGACGAGTGTTATTGGCCAGTTAGCTCTGACAGGAACAGGACAGGTCCTAATTCATGCAGATTTCGGTGGAATGTGACAAGCTAACCCTGACCCTAACCCTGACCCTAACCCTAACCCTTCATAATTGTGAGAAATAAATATTTTTTGGTTCAACTTGTTTGGACTTATTGTACAAACCTATTTAACATCCACTATTTTAACATAATATTATGGATAGAGTTTAAATCAGTGTTTTCAAGATTAATTTCACTATTTTAAAATGAATGTCTATATTGCCATGCAGCAATTACGATTTTCTTGCCTGGGATCTTATTATTGGTGACCTAATCAAAATGGCCGACTTGGATGTGCCATTGTTAGGAGCTTCTCCCAGAAGTCGCTGTGGCTGTTATTCTGCTGTCATGTATCAGTGGCTTTTTTAAAAACATTTGGCTGCAACAAAAAGCAATTAACCTCCTCCCAGGAGAATCCTAATCACGCAGCACTTTATTATTTGAAGACCCAAGCAGACTGAGGGTGAAATGTGTAATTTTCCTTAACTTGAACATGCAGATAGAGGGGCCTAATAGCATGACACACTGCTGGATGAGTAGCAAAAAGGGTCAGATGTTTGGATCCAGATGTGCTTCTCCATGTTGGACGTTCAGACCTGAGACGGACCGAATTGCTCTTTAGGTTTCGGTGTGTTTCCATAAATCTGCTCCCTAGCCTGCAGCCACTTCCCAGCTGCAGTGTGCGTGCATGTGTGTGTCTGCATGTTGTATATTTCTGACATATTCTTCGCTGTGTGAAAGCGGGAGATTTCCCCCGGGGGCTGTTATCCAGATGCACACAAGGACGAACCCAAGCCTGCATACTAAACATATCTCATGTACAAATGTGTGTATGTGTAACAGCATGTCGCAGCCTAACAGGAGACCTGGGGAAATGTAGGTCACTGTGAACTTTAAAAGTCTATCTTAAGATGAAAGGACTGCCTTTTAATTTTTTTTTTTTTTTGAAGAAGAAGATTGACATTTTCATTTTATTTCTTCCTTTTCTTAACACCTGACCTTTTAGGCTTTAGCTGGTACCAAAGGTGTCACCATTTCGTGCCTGATATTTAGACTGGAACCTGTTTTATCTGAATAACGTGGTATTTTTGTGCCAGTGTGGGTTTTCTGTGGGATTCAAAATGCTGCCAGCTTCAAAAACACACACATTAGCTTAGCTGATGTTTGTTTGCTGACATGTGCTGGAATGCCTTTTCTGTTTGACTGTTAATAGACAAACACATCACAAAAAATGAATAACATCCCCAATTCCTAACACAAAGACTCAAACAGCTATGAAAAATAGTCGTAATTGTTTTCTTTTCCGCCTATCAATTTGTACATCCATGATTAATGGCTGTGGTGTTTTTCTACTGTTGTGTGAACAGTTTGTGTTCACATCTGTTCAGGATCCATTGGGGGGAAGCGGTTTTCCCCGATTTTTTTAATGGAAGAAGCCGAGCCTTGATCTCAGCCCCATCCCGCACCTTTGGGATGAGCTGGAACGCCAATTTTGAGCCAGAACCGATGACCCATCATGAGTGCTGGAGCCCAGTAAAGGTCTCTGGGCTGAATCCCTGCTGCATGGTGCTCAACATCTGTAGGAACATCCAGATGCAGAAGAGCAAAAAGCGATTAGAAGCTGGTCTTTAACCAAGCTGTTTGTATTTTACTGATAGCAGGAAGATTGAATATGATGATATGAAATACTTTTAATACTCAAGTATGTTTACTTGAACAGCTAGCTTAAATGTGTTTTAACAAAACGTTTGTTGTGACAATGACATATCATATATCATATTCTGGCTCCAAACAAAGATAGTTTTTTATGCGATACAATATAGACACTAAAGTCTTATTATTGACTTAAAAGGGGGAAGTATGTTTCTTTCTTTGAATTTGGATTTTGGGGTGTCATAGACAAAAGAAAGTCTGATTCTCCAATCAGGGAGGAATTCAACTCGTTCAGGTGAGAAAGTAATAAGAATAAGACCATCAAAGGAGCTTGTTTTCTTCATCTAAAACAACTCAAACCGGACACATGCACATATATTGAGAGTCCCCTTTGTTATTCCCCAATTCTCTTAGTTGTCAGATCAAAGTCAGCTAATAGTTAGCAAACTAGACAACAACTAGCTAACATTAAGATAACAGTTCGATAGTCAGATAAAAGTTACATCAACGTTAACTTAATGTCAGCTAACAGGCTAAACAGGCTAAAGTCAGCTAAAAATGTTGCTAACATTTACCTAAAAGATAGATAACAGTTAGCGCCTCACTAAAGTCAGCTAATACTTTACATTTAGCAAATACACAGCGTTAACACTTAAGTAACTGTCAAAAAAACAGTTTTCAGCAGTTAGCCTTAAGTTGGCTAACAGATAGCTTAAAGATGACCAACAGTTAGCCCTAAGTTGGCTAACAGATAGCTTAAAGCTGACCAACAGTTAGCTGATCGGTAATAGCAGCTTCAATGTGAATGGTCAAACAATTATTTAATTAAATAGTGACTGTAGTCTTACGTTGCCAAGAACAGGGTGGTTTCGGAAAAGCTAAGACATTCTTTGGGTGGGTTAGAAACCAGAGATAAGCTTGTTTTTTCCAGAGATATGCATATAATAAGATCTTAGAAGAAAGCAATCATTACAGCGAAGAATGACTCATTAATTGGATAATACTCTGGGGCATTGTCTCATTTAGAAATACTGTCAAACAGCAGAATGTTGCAAGCGTTGTTTGGAGAAATGAGTCGGAGGAAGTGATGTCACGCTGTACATAACAGCTTGGTTGCGTTAGTGTTAGCCGTCGAACTGGCCTCTCCGAAAGCGGGTTTCACTCCGAGAGGTGTGAGAGGACAAAAAGGCTGAGGCTCTGGTGAGGGCAGCAGAGCGTGATGGAGGAGGAGTGAGGTCATGGGTATCCACGGCGACGGTCCGACAGTCTGAGGAGCCAAAACAAGAGCCAGGAAACGGCTAATGGTGGCTTTGGTCACACTTATGGGTTTCCTTCAGAAACCGGCTGAAGAACGCAGTCTCAGAGGGGGTCATCTGGTCAGGATGCCTCCTGATTCGCTATCGGAAGAGGACTGTTCGCCCGATTCTTTAGCTGGAAGCCTGAGAATAAACCAGAGCAGATCAGAGTACAAATATGACATTTATTGGTCATAAAGTAAATCATTAAATCTGATTCTCAAAGTAAATCAGCTGGGCTCTCACAGACAGAGTTCCCTGAAGGATCTCAGTTGGCGGGAACCCCGAAATCCGTCTGTGGTGGACATTTGTCTTCTGGGCTGGGCTGGTTCTGCCCAGTGTTAGCTCTGACCTGAACAGGCCAGGTCCTAATTCATGCAGATTTCATTGGAATGTGATAAGAAAGTTTGGATGTTGACCATAAAGACGTGTGTCAACTGTAACAGAGAATCTGTGGGCACAAGAGTACATTTCTAAAAGGAATAAGACAATTTATATGGATTATTATGTGATAGCATTCAATGCTAAAGTGAGTAACTATGGCCAGATTCTAACAGGACCCAGAACAGTGTTTCCTCTCTTGACCGGGAGCATCTCGGGGTCCCCCAGGGGGAGCTGGAGGGTGTCTCTCCCGGATCTGTTGCCTTCAGGAATGGCCTATAAAGGCATTAATGTTTGGGAGGAATCCCTCGGCCTCACCGGGTCTCTCTGTTATTAATCACTCAATTGTGGAGATTCGTGAAAACAGGGTTTATTGGAACAAAAAAGGCACTCAACAGGAGTTGATGGCAGACATGGGTTCAAAAACAAGGTTGGCACAACTATGAGCAAAGTAACAAAGCAAGGGTAACAAAACTGTGGCAAAGGATCAAAACAAGACTATGGCAAAAGTACAAACAAGATTAACTCACTGACTGCCAGCCATTTTCAGAACAGAGTCCCATACTGCCAGAGTTTTTTGAGCATTTTGACTGATTTTTTCAAGAGCCACAGAATAGTTTGTGCTATGACTATGTAAACACCGAACACACCAAAAGAAAGAGTAGACTCTCTTCTTTCATCAGGAAAAAATAAATTGTTTCTACCTTATTCCGTTCTTCCTCTACTTGTGTCTCACCGGCGCCATTTTTCGCATAGCGAACCGTTGCGTTTTTCTTATTTGCCTACAGTCTATGCTCATCTCCCATCAAAAGTGGCACTGCCCCCTAGAGGGTCAATTTGTTACTACATACTCTGTCTAGAAGCCTGATATTTACGGACAAGCTTTAGCAGTTCGTCCCCCAGCCACTCACGTTGAAAAACATAAAAGACGTCTATGGACGTCTTTGGCAGCCAATGAGTTAATATGGCTGTGGCAATAAAGTAAACTAGGCTATGGCATGGCTGTGACAAAAATCAAACCTGACGTGGCGAGGGGTGACGAGAACAGAAAGACGAAAACACACTGGCCCAGGACATGGGAAACGAGGACTATTTAAACACATGAGGGAGGGGAACCCCAGGTGTACACAACAGGTAATCAAGACATGACGAGACACCAGACATTCCCCCAGATGTGACACAAGTGACGAGAGCCTACAGTTTAACACGTAAAGAGGAAGGAGGGGAGAAAGATTTGACCTGAGAGAGATAAAAAAGAAAAAACAAACAAGGGAGGATGAGTGAAACGCTTGTGAGCACAGAGCTGCTCGCCAAAATATGTGAGGTCCTCATGCAACACATTTCTGGCTGCCAGCCAACGCCTGTCGAGGAGAGAGAGCTGGTTGGAGGTTTTTAGGAGGGAGGGTGGGCAGAATAAACAAAACACGTCCGTAGCTGGATGCAGAACAACCAGTTGAGCAGATGTTCGGTTTTCTGTGGGAAAGCAGAGCGATTCGGCCATGTTCAGAGTCAGAATCTGGATTTGTTGCCTCCACCTTTAAGATGAGCTACAAACATTTAGTCTACTAAAGCGGAGGTCCTCAACATGGGGTCCGCGGCCCCTAGGGGGTCATGGAGGTACTGCATGGGGGTCCAAAAAGTTTTGGTTGATTAGACTTTTTTTTATATCCCCCCTACAAGTTTTTCCACTAATGTAAATGTCTTTAAATCCACATGAACATGAGTTCAACAGACTGTAGTAAACATGTAAATGGAGGCAGAAGATGTCTTCCAGTCATCTATCTATCTATCTATCTATCTATCTATCTATCTATCTATCTATCTATCTATCTATCTATCTATCTATCTATCTATCTATCTATCTATCTATCTATCTATCTATCTATCTATCTATCTATCTATCTATCTATCTATCTATCTATCTATCTATCTATCTATCTATCTATCT
>JABUIW010041767.1:0-20294 GCA_013363375.1 Menidia beryllina | reverse complement strand
CTCCAGGTTTTAGTGGTTAGTTCAGATCAGAGGATGAGCTGAAAGCTTTGCTGACATTAAATGGTGAACAGAAGCCTTTTAAAGATTCCTACTGAGAGTCTTTATGTTTAAATGTGATGTAAATTCATTAAAGATTCAATTAGAATGACAGAAGAAGCCATATTTCATTAAACAGTTATAAACTCAGCTCCTACAGAGCTCATTCTTCATGTTCCTCCTCTCCACCACCAGACTGCTGTCATGTGTTATTGAGGCGTTGCTTTGGGGGTAACAGAGTGATTCCCTTTATTCATGGCACAGGTTGAGGAGATCTGTGTGGCAGCTGTTTGTCAAAATGATGCAGAGGGGCTCTGACTTGTGCATTGAACGGGTTTATTTACAGTGATGTTGATTTTTAAAAAGAATATTTCAAACTCAGCTGTCTGAGGGGTGGATAAAGCAGTTAGCTACCAATGAGACAGAGGTTTGACAAATGCTGATCCCACTGAGTTTCTGTCCATCCTCCTAACTGATGACATCACAGCTCTGAGAACACATCAAAGGAACAGATTTAGACTCCAGCTCTTTGGCACTCAGAAAATGAAGATACTTTGTTTTACTGAAGACATTTTAATAATCTTACAGACTTTCTGTTTTAAAGTGGATAGAATCAGGAAACTTAGAAATAATCACACCTCAGATAATGATCATCATAACATAAATGATCATTCTGCTCAGCATGTGTTTGTGTGGATGGAGCCACTGCTGGAGCTGGCAGAGTTTAGAGCTGAAGTCACTGTGTCTTTATGAAGCAGCAGCATGTTGTCATTAATGTGAATGAGTGTCACGACCACTGGTCCGGGCAACAGAGACCCCAAAAGCTCCACAAGGCAAGCAGGCAAGTTTAGAGGGAAAATCAGTTTACTTAGTCCACAAACAGGCAGGGTCAAAACCAGGAGACCAGTCGTAGAGGCAAACAAACCCGACCAGGGACAGGCAGGAATCCAAAATCCAAGAAGGCAAATGTGAGGACAAGACAGGCAGAACAAGAGAATGTGGGAAGCTTGGCACGGAATAACAAAAGACAATCTGGAGAGAAGAAGTGGAAATGGAGTGGTGTAAATACTGGAGACCAAATGAGCTGTTGAACAGCAGGTGAGGAGAAGGGCGGAGAGAAGCAGGTGAGGGGGAATGAGTGATTGCATGACAGGGAAGGACTGGATCTGAAATGACAGGAGAATTAGTAAAGTCAGAGTAAGATAATCCTGTATCTCAGTCTCCACCTCTACCTCCATCTTTTAAGGTAAAGGGCCAATGAAAACCCTTTTTATTTATTATTTCTTTATCATTTATTTCCTTCTACATTTCTCTTTTATAAGTAATTTGTTTTATTGCTATGTGTAATTATCTGCTGTATTTATTAAGGAGATATTGTGGGTTTTTGGAACCAATTCTAGGAAAAACAGTGTATTCTGATGAGAATATTTGAACCAACACACCAATATTTTAACATAGGTAGTAGGTCCTGGAACCAGTTAAACTCATATGTAGAGGTTCTGCTGTAGTTGAATAAGCAGCAAACACTGTGAATGTCAGGATTGGAAACTCAAGGCAGAACTCAGATGAAGAGATCTTGGAAAAAACTTTAATAGAAATAAAGACGCACTCACATTGAGTGGAAGACAAGGCAAGTACAAAATAATAATTATAATTCCCTTCAAGCACATGCAGACTCAAGTGGTTTTCTTTTAAAGGTTTATTTGAAGTCCTTGGCAATCTCAAATCCACCGTGAAAACTAGCAATGTTAGCAAAACACAAACATCAATGAGACAAACAATAACCTGCAGAGCATAGCAAAATTATACTTAAAAAGCAAACAAAAAAAAAAACCTTGTTGGCTGCATGCTGCGAGAAAAAAGGGAATTGTCCAAACTTTGCGATATTCCAACACGCATTAGCCCTTATCTTCGTAAAATCTTTTTCTCTCCGGCATCTCTGCTTCTCGCGAGAGAGCTTAGAACAGGACTTGATTTCAAAATAAAAGTGTTGTTTTCTAAACTTCAAAACAAAAGCAAATACACTTCTAAATAATACAATATAAAACAAATACAACTTACATAAATTCCAATAAGACAAGTACCATTGAAAGAATAACAAATTATAGACTTATAAGATTTGAACATATGTATAAAACAGTATGACAACAATTACAATAATCACTCTTGAAAATGAGGCAGACAAAGCTATGAAAAAAGTATCAAATAATAATCACTCTAACGAGGCAGACAAAATACAAAATAAACTCACTCCTTTAATAGGATGGCAAAAGTTGCAAAGTATGAAATCAAAATCACTCTTACAAGGAATAAACAGGTTCAAGACCAAAGGCAAGGATTACTATGGTTTTGGTTCAACTCAGTATAGGACGAAGACTAAGGAAGGAAGTTAAACACACTGGCACAAGACAAGGAGAGACTCAGACTATTTAAACACCAGGGAAGGGAACCCCAGGTGAACACAACTGGTGATCAGGAAGACAAGCAGACATGTGACACACAGGGGAGTGCAAGAGACCTGAAACAAGGGGATGCAGCTTTCAAAATAAAACAGGAAATGACAACCATGGAGACAGGACAAAACACCAAAATTCCCCCAGACGTGACAGTGAATGTGTCAGACAGAAACAGATCTCCAATCACTGGCTGGTGCTTCTGGAGGTCCAGAGTTAGTGAATGTTTGTGTGTGAAACAGTAGCAACAGTTTGGAGCAGCCAAACTCCAAAAGCCCACCAATCAGATGATCCTACCAAACTCCCTCCAACACAGCTGGAAATGAACATCTGGGACTTCAGGAGAAAACAGCTTTCATCACTGAAAGTAACTCCACAATGTAGAAAAAGAACATGGTACCAACAGTGGAACATGGTGGTGGTAGTGTGATGGTCTGGGGTGTTTAGCTGTTTCTAGACTTGCTGTGAGAAATAGAATCATGAGTTTTCTGTCCACCAAAACCTCCTGAAGGAGAACGTCTGTTTGTGACCTCAAGCTGAAGTGAACCTGGGTTTGGCTTCAGGAAAGTGATTCCCAAAGACAGCAGCTCCCAGAGTCCTTCTCCTAATGCCAGCCACCTCTGGAGTCAGAGGTCTGTCAAATAGGACTGTAGTCCTTTTTGTAGCTCCACAAAAATATTGAACTCTAAATTCTTCTCTCACACATGAATCAGAGAAATTGAGCAGTTTAGAACTGTTTCTGTGAGACTGAATGTAAAAGCTGTGAGTGCAAATCATTGTGAATACAAAGCTAATTTCTATGGCTATGAAGTTTTAACTGCTGTGGACACGAATTCAAGTTTGTGAGTAAAAGTGGAAAAATGCTTAAATGACGTCACAGATGGGACTAAAGGAACCCTGATTAACCTGCATCCTGTTGGCTTCAGATCACATCTTTTATTCTTTATTCAGGTTGCGGTGGTGCAGTTTGTCAGAGAGCAGCTGTGCTCCTCTGGTCTCAGCTCTGAAGTCCAACCCCTCCCATCTGACAGAACTGGACCTGCGTGGGAACTTCCTGAAGCGGTCAGCTGTCCAGCAGCTGTTGGATCTGCAGCAGAGTCCACACAACAAACTGCAGACTCTGAGGTCAGTAGGCAGCTGGAGGTCCATATGAACTAAACCCAGTTGGTACCAGAGCAAAGACCCAGTTTCCTGTGAACCTGCAGCCTTCTCAGTGTGAAGCTGTGAGAGCAGAATGAGGTCAGGCTTTTTCAGCAGAGTCAGCAGAAAGAGCCAGCAGCCAATCATGAAGCTGCTCTGAGCAGGACTGAAGTCCCTGCTGCTCTTTCTGCTGGATGGTGCTCCCTGCTGACAGCTGAGGAACAAACACTCCTTTATCTGCTCTCTGTCTGCTTCTCTCTGCAGATGGGAGTACTGAAGAGGAGGATGAGAGCTGAGAGGAAGATCTGAGTCCTGCTGATCCACAGAGGATGAAGCAGCAGCAGCTTGTGTGCAGACAGACTCTGATGATGAGGATGAAGTCAGTTCCTGTTCTGGGCTTTTCTTTTTTTGAAGTGGCCTCAACCCCGATGTGTTTTGGGCTGCAGGCTGAGGCTCCACCTCCCCACGACCCCTCTCCTCCTTCTTTCCTCCCACCCACAGGACAACAACCCACTAGAGCTCCTGTTAAAAAAGATCCCCCCCCCTCTCCTCCACATCTAACTCCAGAGACAGCTGCTTCTCCTCTTGATGACCTGACCAGATCCAGGTCCCTGACCAGCAGCCCCCCCTCACTTCCTTTAATCAGACACCTGCTCCCTTTCCCCTGTGGGGGCCTCATGGCCTCTGAGCTCATTCTGGATTGGTTGTTGGGGATTAGGGGAGTGGCTGATCATTGGATGTGGTGGACACCTGGTGTGAAAGCTGCTGTAGAAATAAGCTCTGAGCATTTCCTCTGTCCTGTGTTGAGTTGCTGGGTTTGTTGTTGCCATTTAAGTTGACTTTTTGTAATTCACATGTTCTGTTTCATTTTAAATGGTTAAAATATATTTGAGTTTGTCCATTTTGAATTTTATTGTTAGGAATATCAAGATTTATTTGGTAATTTTTTAAGCTCCTCCCATTAATTTGGGAGAGTAAGCCAGGATATATCTGGGTGGGGGTTGTGGTTTGTAAGGAGCAATGTCAGGTGTGATGACGGGAGATTTTTTTGACCACGCTACACTTTTGTGTTACCTTTTCGATCTCCTTCTTTACTTTTCCTTTGCAACAAAGTTAGAATTTAATTTTGGTTGTTATTTCCCTATAATTTTACAAGAATTGAAAGGAAAGTGCGTCAAAACCACAAACCACCTTTTGTCACCGACGGCCTTTTCCTTGTTGGAAGAATTTGGTTTGGTAAAATTAAAAGGCCGTGACAGGGTTTGTTCCTGCTTTGCTGATTCATTTCTGTTCATCTATAGTGTTCATGTCGTCATTTCTATTTAGTTTCATCTTACATTTACACACCAGTTCATTGCAAACATTACTGATGAGTTGACATACAACTTTACTTTAAATGAATAAATGCTGTTTTCTGGTTTAAAGATGTGTGGTCTCCATCTTTAGTCTCCACCTCTGAGCCAGGTTGGGACTCCCTTCAAACAGGTTTTGAAGGGTAAGAACAGAAAAGACTGCAGTCTGAGAGCTTCAGAAAACATCTTTACTGGAGACTCCAACCGTCCAGACTTCCTCCTTTTCAGTCCCCTACAGGTCACCAGCTTTCCTGGAGCCACCTTCAAGCAGGCGGAGGCCATCTTGTTGGGTGCCATGGCAACCACCCAGGTGAGGAAACTGGTGACGCTGGCCCAGACCCAGATGTGCAGCCAGAGGCAGAAGAACCAGGCTCATTCATGTCCAGCTACTTCTGTACTACAGAACCTGCTTTTTACTGGAGTCTGTTCAACCCTCCACTTCACTGGACTGACACCAGAACTCTGACTCTGCTTTTAGCTGTGTGTTCAGCCTGAGCAGATCCTGATCTGAGCAATGCCTTCAAAGACACAGTCTGTTTTTGGCTGAGCTGAACATTTGAAGGCAGCATGTGCATGTCTGTGCTCTAAAAGTGACATTAACTCTTTTATATTCTGCCTTAAATGGAGGAAAACAGAAGAAACGGTTCCTCTTTTTCTTGCTGTAGTTACACCAAAAAGCCACAGAGTAGTCAGGCTGTACTGCATGGCCACTGGTTAAAGCCGAAAGAGTCAAAAGATTCACTAAAACATAAAACACAGCCCAAATAAAGTCATTACTGAGCACATCCATTTTCCTGGACATATAGTAAATTAGACCAAAAAAAGAAAACTCCCATTACGACAGAAAACCTCATGAGAAATTCACCATATGTTGAGAGTCTTATTAGCTCCTTCAGTCAGCTGCATAAAGAGGTACCAAAAGACAAAGAGTTTTAAATACAAATGTGTAAAGTTTCACCCTTTGCTTCAACATTGCTGTGCAGTGAACATGGAGGCTGCTCTGCATCATTATCTCCTTTCAGTTCCAGAACATCAGCAGAGCTGCTCTGTGCCCAGAGAGCTTCATGGACTGAGTTATGATGCAGATCACCTAAAAAATAAACGTTGTTCACTGTACGATGGGCATGATTACTGGAAGATTTATGCAATTCATATCTAGAATCAATCTACCAATATCATCTTTATATATTTCTCTATTGTTTATACTCTGTAAGCGGTATCCCCATAACACATTTTTTTTATTTTATGCGGACATTTTGAAGGCAGACTAACAGGTCTTTTAAGGTCAGAATTCCAGCTGTTCAAATACTTATTTTCCTCACAGTAAAATGTAATGACAGTGCAAGTCATAATAGTAAAACATTCATGTGAGACGTCACTGCTTTCCTTGCAATTAAATTATTAAATCTCTACTCACTGAATCATAACAATTGAAATTTCCATCAGTTAAACAGACTATCCTAATGGCAGCTATGATAGATGTCAAACATGGAAAGAGGCAGGCTCACAGAATTAACCACCAGTTAGACACCAGTCAGCTCATAGGTGATCAGTTCTCACCTATGATAGTAGAGCCTCCAATTCATTCTTTGTGAAATTTGGGGGGTTTTGGTCTGTCGTACTCTCTCTTTTTTAATTTCCTGGCTGTGCAGAGGGAAATCTCAGGTGCAGTGTTGGAGGAGAGGTGAGGACAGGACCCAAAAGCAGGAGCACTGGATAAAGGAATAACAGTGATTTATGGTCCAGATGGAAAGTGGAGGTCCCAGGGAGCCTGGAAGGGTCTACAAGGTCCAGGTGGAGGGGCCAACAGTCCAAAGGGGGGAGGAGGAAGCTCCGGGGAGCAGGGCCTGATGCTGGATCCAAAAGTGCTGAACAGGCAGGAGAACCCACACAGGTTGAAAGACAGGCGTCCATTCGACTATCCCAGAGGAAACCATGTGGTGTCAGAAACCTGGAGGGAGCAGCACATCAAGGGTGGCTGATTGCCAACAGGCTGCAGGTGTGATGCTGAGCAGGCTTCCAGCCTGAGCCGCCCAGCCTGAAACACCCAGAAGCACCAGGAACCACAGAGCACCCCCCCACATACAAGGCTCATTGAAAAGGATCTGTGTATTTAAACAGCACCGTGGGCAGGGAGGGGTCAGCTACTACGCCAACGTCTGCCCTCATTTCCACACTGGTTCAGACGGATAAAGCGTGTGCTTGGATTCAGCATTTTAATGGAGAGCCAAAGGAAGGCGCTTCTGGGTTAAATGATGGCACGCAAAGTTGTGCTCTTTGTCCCTTGGAGTCCAATCTGAGCCAGAGAAACTACAGCCTCTTTACATGTGACAACTGCTTTGTCATTATTATAATTATTCATGACCTTTTTAATGTAGGATGTCTGTCTGTCTGTTTTAAAATACAGGTTCTTCGAATTAGCAGAGGGTTAATTGTCTATATACTTTTTATTCACATGTTTGTGTATGGTAAGAAGGAAGGACGTGGGTTATTACTGATCTGTAACATAATCTAGTAGGATTGTGGAGGGCTGGGGAAGGGAGGGAATGGGTGGTTGTTGTTTTTGTAAAAAGAAAAAAAATTCCACATTTTCATTGATGGTACTTGACCTTGTCACATGAATAAAAACATGAATACATTTTTTTTAAAAAGAGTTAACAAGATCAGAGTTTTCATTAAACCTGCTTCATGAAACAGACCTCAGCTGTGTGGGATCCCAGAACCAAACAGGAAGTACCAGCAGACAGTAGATGGAACATTGTACTTTGTCAGCACCCATAGTCAAACCACTGTCTTCAACACTCCCACTTCATTAAAGCGCTTCACGCTGAGTTTAAATACGCTCCTTGATTATTTGCTGCTACCATGTCATAGTTTTACATCAGTGTTACATCTGGAGACTCAGAGTGTGATGTCATGGTGAATTAACATATCAAAGACTGACATCAACCAGTAACTTGACGAATGTAACACTGTGGTCAGAAATGGACTTACCATGAGATAATGATTAAAAGTGCTGAAGTTTTAATAAAATCCTAAACATCATATACACAGTTTCTATGAAGGCTAACATCATGAGTTCAGAAGAATCAGAGGAATGCTGTTTTTGAAGCGGATGTGCAATAGGCCCAGGTCATCTTCAAACTTCCAACCCAAAATTAATTTGACCGTTTTTTAAATCACTGAACCCGAAGTTCATAAAAAAATAAGTAATTGGAAAAAAAGAAAAAAAGAGATATTTACATCTACCCGTCGGGGAATGGAACCCCAGTCTCCCGCCTGACAGGCGGGGATTCTCAGCACTATACTAACGAGGAGATGACGTATTGCTGCATAGCAGAGCAACTACCGCTCGTACACATACGTTGACTCGCGTCGAGCCTGTGGGTCCGTTTCAATGATACGCCATCGCGTCCGCCATCTTGGATGTGGCAGAACTGCCCGTAAACTGATAAAACAAAACGGACTGAACTCCATAAAGCGCCTTTCTACAACGTGCTTTAAGTCAATGTACCTTATTCACCCACTCACACACACACTGATATATCTGGGAAACAAATAGGCACCAAAAAGAAAACGTCTAACTTTTAAAGTGATGCTTATAAATGTTTACTCCTGATGTTTAGGATATAAGGAAGCACCAGACCAGCGTCTGTACTTTAATGCTGAGTGTTTTCAGCTACTAATGCCTGTAACACTGTAACTGTAATATAAATACTGACATTTAACATGTAATCTGTGTCCATAATAACCACATCCTGAAAGGTAGATGTGACCCGAGGGTTTTCTGAATAAAGAGCACAAACATTTACATTCAACTGATTTTGATTAATCATTTTTTATATTATAAATATATGTTATACAATTCTTTATTATAACAAATAGGTATACATTTTTTTACTGGTTCACAAAATGAGCTGTACATGAACATCACCTTGCTCAAAGAACAAAACAAAGACTCACAACCAATTACAGTATTACTTTATTCTGGCCCCCAGAAAATATTTCTGCCCAATAAAAGAATTTCAGCTATTCACTATTTTACCAATTCAGAATAAATTAAGGTTTTTTAAAAAGAATTTAACATTTTTTAATAAGTTAATTGTTTTATTTTAAATTCAATAGGTATGTTTTCTAAGGGAGAATTAGGTTATTCTTTCCAGGAGAAAATTCATAGTCAGTGTTCACCTGAAGAAAAGAGAGGTCATTTATTTTGAAAGTCAGTTTTGTCTAAAGAAAAATAACACCAATATTCTAATTATATTTTCACATTCATTTAATGATTTTGCTATTTAGTTGACTCTGTAGACTGGATTAAGGCCTTTCACTGGCTCTTTATTTCCACAAACTGGTTCCAGTAAGGAGCTGTCCAGTATGAAACATGATAACAGAGTCTGTCAGGGTCAGCGGTCAGACGTCCAGCAGCTCCTCTTCCTCCCCACGGAAAGACCTCCTCTTCACACCGTGGTCAAAGCGGACCTCCTCGTCCCTGACCACGTCCCCTGTGGCCTGAAAGAGCAGGACGTGCCCGTCTCCTTCTGGAAGGGTCCCTCTGCACATTAAGGTTCTTTTTGGAGCTGCCTACGGTTTCCAGAGACAGAGACACTCACAGGGGACGCTGTGGGCATGCATGCAGACCTCCTCACTGCCTAGAAGGATTAGATGACACAGAAAAAAAAGATAAGGAGGCCGATTTGAGATGTTTCTGTATCTTTACCTGGCAGCATTCCAAGATTTAAATGAATAAAGTTAAACCTGTGAGACAGGTCAATGGAGGTAAGGACAACTAGTAACTATACTCAGCTAAGACCATTACAGAGCAATGTATCAGTAGCACCATCAAAGCTACAAATATGTGTTTTATTGTTTAAATATTAGTGATGTGTCCCTCCGTATGGAGGCTTCGAAGCGTGTCGAGAAATCCAGGATGATTTCTGTGAAGCTTGTGTCGGTGACGTGTGTGGTGACGTTTGAAGCCTCGCGAACTATCCGCACCACGTGACTGATTCAGGAAGTGGTTCGGGGTTTGGCGGTCTGTTTGAAATATAAGGGCCAGCAAAATGCAATGAATCCCCCCTCACATTTTGTGGACTTGGGACTTAATTACGAGTGTGTTAGCGATCTATTCAAGCTTCCCTGTCATTGTATCATAAAGACAGACACCATCTAAAAGTTTATAGTTTATGTATAGGCATCACAAACATCCATCCGTCCATTAATGTAACAGCAGCATCACAAACATCATTGATTAATTAATTCAGTGCTTCAGACACCAAAGACAGAGTCTCATTAGAATCATGCTGTGCGTTTTACATTTATTGTCCACTTGATGGCACAATAGAGCAAATGAAGCTCCATGAAGCTTCAACACACGAGTGAACCAATTGGATGGAACGCTTCAAAGCTTTATGAAGCTTCATCTCGCCCTCTAGACTTTGTCCCCACGTGGCTGGATGTATCTCAGCATCCTGGAGACGTCGTCTACCTGTGATAGAAGAAAAGAGAAGTGGGAGATGACCATGCAGAGAGAAGAAAAGCCACACAGACTCCCCTCAGAAACTTTCTGCTCTGCTGTCCTCAGGGACTAAGTGGAGACAGGTGTTCCTCATTTCAGGCTAACGAGCTCAGTCAGACTGTGGCCCGCTGGGCTGCAGCTCACTACAACAGGACATTCAGCCTCATCTTTCTCTCCTCCTCTCCCTGTAGGCCAACCCTGAAGAAATAATGGATATGGTGTAGTTAGATTAGTTTACAATGACTGTCACAGAACTCAAACAGAGGCTAGATATCACACGGTGTCATTGTATTCCTTACAAAAGCTGTGATTTCCCCTAAAATGACTCCTATGAAATAGTCCTCATATGATGATGTTTATTTCAGACATACCTGCAAACAGGACAGCTTGGGGTTTCTGTAGTTTGTTACTGTGGGACAGAGTGGGCTAATGTTTCCATTCACTTCAATTCATTATGCTAAGCTAACACAATTGTAACAGACTGTTTTGTGTTGATATGTGGAAAGGAGGTGTGTCCCAAACTTTTTATTTATTTCACAGAGGATTATTAATGCTAGGGGTTAAAAATAGTTTAATGTACTGTGTTTTAATTGTTGACAAATAAATATTTGGTTCTTGAAAAAATATAAGGACAGTGAATATATATGAGCTTGTATTGATTCTGAAATATCGGTAATAATGTTCTGCATAACCTAGGAACAATTTATCAAGCTATAAAAAGTTGTACTTTGAGCTGCTATTTTCCAGTGAAGAATTACACTAAGCACTGAATCCTAAAAGTAAAATAAATAAACAAAACAGTGTGTGTGTATTAAAAATTCAAAATGAAACAGTAAACATGTGTGTTTGTTAAAAAATATTAAAAATAAAATAAATAAAACAGTAAGAGTGTGTGTGTTTGTTTCAGTGTGTGTGTTAAAAAATATTGTAAATAAAATAGACAGTAAGAGTGTTACAATTAAAGATAAACTAAAAAAATAAAACAGTAATCGAATCAATCATCATCAAGTCTCATGTAAATAAATGTTCACATTTAAAAACTTTCAACTAATTAAAACAGGAGAGGGGATCTGGGTTTAAACTTTGAATTAGCAACAACATCAGCTGCCATCTTTTGTCTGAAATGATTGGCTGTGTGTGTCATCTAGACTGTGACCACTGGGGGGCAGTAAACACCCACCATGACGCGCAGAGTCCCGAAGTCCAAGCAGTCCTTTAATCCCAACATTGAACAAGATCATTATGACTTTTTTATGGGCCAACTATACCCTTACTAGCAGACGGCTTCTTGCTCACGTTTGATTAACTTCAATTAATCTTCCTTATGCTCCACCAATCCGCTGTCTCCAAGATGACGTAATGTCCACATCAATCTCATCAACGATTGGCTGGCAGGACGTGTGTTTGGAACTTGACGCGTTTTGGAGATGACCCTTCTCTAAATACACTTTAAACTAGCTCAACGCGCGAGTATCCCTTTAGTTTAGTACCAAAAATAAACTATAAACTACCTCAACAGGCGGGTATCCCTTTTGCCATGTATAAAAAAAGATTTAATGACTAACTTTTTGGTGTTTTTTGAAGCGTATGGTGATCTGACGGCTCGATGCGTTGGTAACTTTGTGCAGTAATACGCATGCGCAGTCATGAACACTCTGGGCAGTGTGAGTCATGTCTGTGTGAGGAAGTGACCTGGTGACGTCACGTCAGGTGGCGCTGAGGCATTACATTTCTTGTTTGTGAGTGAGCTGTTCATGGTAGTTTGCAGAATGTCGTAATTAATATCCGCATATGTCGCCGATGTTTACGTTTATAGCGTGTAACGTGCGTGTCGCGCGCATCGCGTGGAAACAACAAAATAAAGCTAACTGTTGTAGCATTGAAGGCGAGATTCCTGCAGAGTTTTACTGTCTCCGCAGAGCACACACTAACTCTGTAACTTTGTGTTGGAGCTATTTATTCTTTATTTCTTTATGCATTTGAATTTTGCTAGTTAATTCTTAAATGTATATTTTTTGTATTATTTTACAGTATTTATTTTGCAGGTTAATAATTGTTGATTCTATTTCATTTCTTGTCTTATTATTTTTCTTATTCATTCTTTGAGTTAGACAAGAAATGGGTCATGTGGGTCAGTCCACTTGCCTATAAGTATAGGGGCCTGGTAAAGGACCAGCAGGCATATGGGTTTGGGGCCTATGGTTTTTACCAGGGCAAGAGATCAGGGCAAGAGATCAGAGCAAGAGAGAGCAAGAGAACAGAATGAGAACAAAGGAAAGTTTGAACTCTGAAATTGTTGCCAGAAAGAACCAATAAACCTTCAAGAATAATCAACAAGTTTGGATTTGAAATCTTTTCCCTGCGTACAGAAACTGGACCCCAGTGCCTCTTAGTGGCTTGAGGAACCTTTTTTTTTGGATGTTTGGTTTGACAAACAATCGCCACTATACAAGTAAAAACCTTCCCATGGATCAAGTTAGAAACCAGCAAGTGGACTAAAAGGAATAATCCCTCATCAATGGACATGTTGGATTTATGGATCTCAAGGATTATCATCAAACAAAAGGATTTGGATCATCTTTGATGAAATCAAGCAACTTGCTGCGTCAGGCTTGGATTGACACGTCACTCATTCATCAAACTGGTATGTGGAAATATTGTTTAAGCCGTAAAGGAAAACGGTGAAACTATTGGAGTTTAAAGACATTATTTCACTGCAAAGACTGATGAGATGGGTTTCATGTGACAAGTTGACGCTTAATTGGATTAAGACGTGTGCCGACGCCCATTATGGAAATGTTTGTTCACACGAATCAACCTCTTTAAACAAAGAGACACGTTTGTGCTTTATCCTGTGGATTCCTTGTGGATTATGCTGCTGTTGAATGTTTGACATAATTAAAAGGATCGCTAAAAATGTCTGATGTAAAGAGCAAAGTGGATGACACTCAGATGTCGCAAGAGAAAAGAAACACCAAATTCACACAAAAGGGTTTGGAGTTTTATATAAAAACATGGCAAGAAAACCGAAGTTTAAAGTGCAAGCAAGCTTCAAAATTTATGGAGAAAATCTCCGCATCAATGACGTCACAAGAAAATGTTAAAAAAGTGTCTTCTGACTTTGTCAAATTTATTAAATGCTATCAAGACGCAACCGATTTACATGGATCCCTTTTAAGCTTGCCATTACCAGAAGAAGAAGTGACAAGACAAACTGTGTATTTTCAGTCCAAGGAAAAGGCATTCTCTGATTTTATGGACAGTGTAAAGGTTTGGTTGCATGAAGCAGGATATCCATATACTGGACAGAGAATTAATGTTGATGATGATGATCAGGTTGTTGATGATCAGGATGAAATAAACCCTGAAGACAGTGTCTCTAATGTTTCAAGTGTAAAGCAACGTTCAAAACCATCTTCACAGCAGTCTCGGACTTCATCTACCTCCTCTGCACGCATTAGAGCCGCGGCTGAAAAGGCAGCGCCCATGGAGAGATTTGCCGCGTTGGACAAAAGACATCTGATCGAAACTCAAGAGGAAAAACTGAGAAAAGAAAAGGAAAAACTGAGAAGAGAAAAAGAAAAATTAGATTTGGAAACGGAGTTGGCAGCAACTAATGCAAAACTTAATGTTTTAAACATGAATTCAGTTGCTGGTTCTAAACAATCCGATGGCATGAACTCTTATTTTGAAAGAGCCAAAGTAAAGGACACGCTCTTGTTGAATCCTCGTGCTAATGAGTATGTTCTGAATGAAAGAGCAGATTCTTCATCTGACCCTCCTGTCGTTAGACCTAAACAGAGGCAGAAACCATTTCAAAATGACCAGACGAGAGTAAAAGTTGATTCTTCAACATGAGCAACACAGCAAACGCAATTTCAATTTCCTTCTTTGACCGAGGACTGTCAGAATGACATTGTGAACATCATGCAAAGACAAAATGACATCACTGCCTTACTTGTAAAACAAAACTTATCGTCTATTCTCCCATCCAGAAACATCCCTGTGTTTGATGGGGACCCCCTGCAGTACAGATCATTTATGAATGCTTTTGAGAACGGAGTGGAAGCTAAAACTGACAACTCGAGTGACTGTTTGCACTTCTTAGAGCAGTTCACTAGGGGGCAGCCTAAAGATCTGGTGCATAGTTGTCAGCACTTACCTCCTGATCAAGGTTATTCCAAAGCCAAATATCTTCTTGAAGAACATTTTGGAAATGAA
This sequence comes from Menidia beryllina, assembly GCA_013363375.1. Lineage (NCBI taxonomy): Eukaryota > Metazoa > Chordata > Actinopteri > Atheriniformes > Atherinopsidae > Menidia > Menidia beryllina. The sequence goes on along the minus strand of JABUIW010041767.1, from coordinate 5,577 downwards.
AGTAAAATTGCTTCTGCATATATGGAGAAGATTGTGAGTTGGACACCAATAAGAGGTGATGATGTGAAAAGTCTTCAATCATTCTCTCTTTTCCTTCAAGGTTGCTCAAATTTAACACAACAAATTGTTTACATGAAAGAGTTGGATTTACCTTTAAATATGAGAACGATCGTCATGAAACTCCCATACAAACTGAGGGAGAAATGGAGAGTTACTGCATATGAGCTGCAGGAACAAAATGGCCAACGAGCGTTGTTCACTGATCTGGTTGCTTTCATAGTAAAAGAAGTAAAAGTAGCCTCAGATCCAGTGTTTGGCAACATCCAAGACCCACCAACTTTGAGCAACTCTAAAGTTTCAAGTTCCAACAAGCTAAGGAAAAAAGGAAGCAGTTTTGCCACTAATGTCAGCACAATTCCAGAAGCCAGAACTCAATCGACTGAAAACAGGACCAAGTCTACTGTTCTTCACAGCTGCTTGTTTTGTTTACAAAGAAATCATCTATTGGAAAACTGTAAACAGTTTAAAGCTAAAATGCATGGGGACAAGTTGACCTTCATTAAACAAAAGGGGATTTGTTTCGGTTGTTTGAAAGTTGGTCACACAAGCAAAGACTGCAGGAGTCGTTTGGATTGCAACGTGTGTCACCAAAAGCATCCAGGGGTTCTTCACATAGAGCAAAAGGAGCCAGGAGCCTCTTCAGAACAAACCCAACAGACAACAAGGTCTCATGCCAACTTTTCAACTGCAACCACTCAGACATGTGGGCATATTGGGGCCGGTCATAATGATGATGCTGTTTTTTCTATTGTTGCAGTTAAAGTTAAAAGTCAAAAGAGCAACAAAGTTGTACAAACGTATGCATTTCTTGATCCAGGAAGTTCAGGTACATTTTGTACAGAAACTCTGGCAAAAGGTCTGAACTTAAAGGGCAAAAGGACAAATATTCTGCTGAGAACAATGAATCAAAATAAGATTGTTAATGTACAAGTTTTGTCTGGTTTGGAAATCTCTGAATTGAAAACGAATGATTTCATAGCATTGCCAGATGTTTTGACTCAAAGGACTATGCCAGTTTCTACACTGAATATTCCCCAGCAAAAGGACATTGATCAGTGGCCTCATCTTAAACCTGTTAAGCTTCATAACATCAACGCAGATGTGGAGCTACTGATAGGAACTGATGCTTCAAATGTTTTAGAGCCCTGGGAGGTGATAAACAGTGTGGATGGTGGGCCTTATGCTGTAAAAACTAAAGTTGGCTGGGTCATCAATGGTCCTCTGCGCAGTGGAAACGGCAGAAATAAAAATATCTGCACTTCTGTAACAGCCAACAGGATCTCTGTTGAGTATCTTAAAGAAATGCTGGTCAATCAGTACAATCATGACTTTAATGAAAGATCATCAGAGGAGAAAACTGAAATGTCTAGAGAGGATTTGCATTTTATGAAGATTGTTAATAACTCAACAAAACTTGTTGGAAGTCATTATCATATTGATTTACCTTTCAGGAGTGAAAGTCCCAGCTTGCCAAATAACATCTGTGTTGCAGAGCAGCGCCTCCAGAGCCTCAGGAGGAGATTTGAAAAGGATGCTCAATACAAGGAGGAATATACTGCATGTGTGAACAACATGCTGCAACAAGGATATGCTGAGGCTGTACCAGCAGATGAGCTACAGAAAGGTAATGGACAACTGTGGTACATTCCTCATCATGGAGTGCATCATCCCACAAAAGGCAAGTTAAGAGTTGTATTTGATTGTGGATCAACTTATAAAGGAGCATCATTGAACATTCAGCTTCTGCAGGGACCTGACCTCACAAACTCTCTGGTTGGAGTTCTCATCAGATTTAGAAAAGAGCCTGTTGCACTGATGGCTGACATCGATGCCATGTTTCACCAAGTGTATGTTTCTGAAAAACATGTCAACTTTCTCCGTTTCCTGTGGTGGAAACATGGTGACACTTCAAAACCTGCACAGGAGTTCAGGATGTTGGTTCATTTATTTGGAGCAGTGTCTTCACCAAGCTGTGCAAATTATGCTCTGCAAAGAACTGCTGATGATAACGTACAACAGTTTCCAGCAGAAGTGGTTGATACAATCAAAAATAACTTTCATGTGGATGACTGTTTAAAATCTGTTCCCACAGAAGAAGATGCAGTGCACATGGTAAAGAGGCTGACAGAGCTCTGCTCTAAAGGAGGATTCATGCTTTCAAAGTGGGTAAGCAACAGTCGCACAGTGCTCATGTCAATCCCAGAGGAAAGGAGAGCAAAAGAAATGAAAAGTCTGGATTTGGACAAAGATCAACTTCCAGTTGAGAGAGTACTGGGTTTACAGTGGAGCATTGAAATTGATGAGTTCAAGTTCAGAACATCTGTGCAGGACCGCCCACACACCAGAAGGGGCATTTTGTCTGTAGTTAGCTCACTGTATGATCCTTTGGGAATCCTGGCTCCCTTCAGTATGCCAGCTAAACTGTTACTGCAAGATCTTTGTCGACAGAATTTGAAGTGGGATGAAGTTATTCCCCATTCTCTTTCTAGGAAGTGGCTTGATTGGCTGGAGGATCTCCAGCGGATATCCAGTTTTAAAGTAAACCGTTGCATCAAACCAAGCTGCATTAGAAAACCAGACAAAGCACAACTTCATCATTTCTCTGACGCAAGTCAAGATGGCTATGGAACAGTGTCATATTTAAAACTGGAAAACAATAACATCTCACATGTTGCTTTCATTATAGGAAAAGCAAGAGTTGCTCCTATGAAGCAAACAACAATCCCCAGGTTGGAACTGACAGCTGCTGTTCTTGCTGTCCGAGTGAATAAACTGTTGCAAAAGGAGCTGCAAATACAGTTGGAAAAACCTGTTTTCTGGACTGATAGCACAACAGTACTAAAATACATTTCCAGTGAAACCAGAAGATTTCACACCTTTGTCGCAAACAGAATCTCTGTCATCCGAGAAGCAACAGACGTGAATCAGTGGAGATATGTATTCTCCAAGGAGAATCCTGCAGATGATGCATCCAGAGGTATGAAAGCCGAGGAGTTCCTTAAATGCAATAGGTGGATAAATGGGCCTGAATTTCTCCACAAATCAGAAGAGGAATGGCCTAAACTGGATGTGGATCACCATGCAATTCCTGCAGATGATCCAGAGGTCAAAAGGGACCTAACAGTGAGTGTTATTGTGAATGAATCACAAAATGCTACAAACTATCTGATTAATTATTTTTCCTCTTGGACAAAGCTTAAAACCTTTGTTGCCTGGGTTTTAAAGCTGAAGAGCATCTTGATGTTGTTGAAACAGAAAAGGAAAGAGTTTGCTGCTGCAGACTTGAATAACAATGATCCAGAAAGTCAAAAGAAAGAATTGGAAAAGCAGATGGAAAGGTTCAAGACCATTCTGAAGAAAGAAAATCTGACTCCTGAAGACTTGGCCAAGGCAGAACTATCTATTGTTCGGTTCGCACAACAGCAGAAATTTACAACTGAAATTGCTTTAATCAACAGTGGGCTTAAAGCAGTATCCATGAGAAGTTCTCTATACAAACTTGACCCAGTATTGGATGCTGGGGTCCTCAGAGTCGGTGGCAGGTTGAGTAAAACAGCCATGCCTGTTGAAGCAAAGCATCCTGTAATTTTGACAAAGGATATGTATGTATCTATCTTGATTTTACGGCATATTCATCAACAGTTGGGACATGCAGGAAGAGCTCATATGCTGTCAAGATTAAGACAAAAATACTGGATAATAAATGCTAATTCAGCTGCCAGAAAAATCATCTCTCATTGTGTTGTTTGCAGACGTAACAGAGGAAAGTTTATTGAACAAAAGATGGCAGATCTGCCAGAAGAACGAGTTCTGCCAGCCACCGCTCCTTTCACAAACGTTGGAGTGGATTACTTTGGTCCTGTAAGTGTTAAAAGAGGACGAAGTCTCCTGAAAAGGTATGGAGTTCTGTTCACCTGTTTCACCAGCCGTGCAGTACATCTGGAAATTGCTTACACCCTCAATACAGATTCCTGTATAAATGCAATCCGCAGGTTTATCTGTAGAAGAGGCCCAGTTTCAACCATCAGGTCTGATAATGGCACAAATTTTGTTGGGGAAAATCGAGAGTTGAAAGAGAGTTTGGCTGAACTGAACCATGCTAAAATTCAAAATGTTTTTGTACAGGACGGAATCAAATGGAACTTTAACATCCCAGCAGCCTCTCACCAAGGTGGAGTTTGGGAGCGTCTGATTCGTTCCATAAGAAGTATTTTAGTTTCAGTTCTTAAAGAACAAGTCTTGGATGATGAAGGGCTTCACACAGTCTTTTGTGAAGTTGAAGCCATATTAAACGACAGACCCATTACTAAAGTTTCAGATGACTCAAATGATCTTGAGGCACTCACACCCAATCACTTGTTGTTGATGAAAAACAAACCAGTTTTGCCACCAGGATTGTTCAATCAAAAGGATCTTTATGTCAGGAAAAGGTGGAAACAGGTACAATATATGGCAGAGCTGTTCTGGAAAAGATGGCTTTCTGAATACTTACCTTTGATGCAGGAAAGACAAAAATGGACAAGAACTAAAAGATGTCTTATTCCTGGAGATGTTGTCTTAATTGCAGACTCTACAGCTCCAAGAGGATCATGGATGATGGCCAAAGTTTTGAGTGTAAACCAGGACGGACAGGGCTTGGTGCGTTCCGTGCAGTTGCAAACCAAGACCAGTGTGTTGGAAAGACCTGTGACCAAACTTCTGTTGCTACTGGAAGCATCACCCTGAGGAATTGAGGACATATTTGAAGGAATAGCTCCTTTTCCTTTTAAAGTAATTGTGACAGTATTCACAATTAGGGGCCGGAGTGTTGGAGCTATTTATTCTTTATTTCTTTATGCATTTGAATTTTGTTAGTTAATTCTTAAATGTATATTTTTTGTATTATTTTACAGTATTTATTTTGCAGGTTAATAATTGTTGATTCCATTTAATTTCTTGTCTTATTATTTTTCTTATTTATTCTTTGAGTTAGACAGGAAATGGGTCATGTGGGTCAGTCCACTTGCCTATAAGTATAGGGGCCTGGTAAAGGACCAGCAGGCATATGGGTTTGGGGCCTATGGTTTTTACCAGGGCAAGAGATCAGGGCAAGAGATCAGAGCAAGAGATCAGAGCAAGAGAGAGCAAGAGAACAGAATGAGAACAAAGGAAAGTTTGAACTGTGAAATTGTTGCCAGAAAGAACCAATAAACCTTCAAGAATAATCAACAAGTTTGGATTTGAAATCTTTTCCCTGCGTACAGAAACTGGACCCCAGTGCCTCTTAGTGGCTTGAGGAACCTTTTTTTTTGGATGTTTGGTTTGACAAACAATCGCCACTATACAAGTAAAAACCTTCCCATGGATCAAGTTAGAAACCAGCAAGTGGACTAAAAGGAATAATCCCTCATCAATGGACATGTTGGATTTATGGATCTCAAGGATTATCATCAAACAAAAGGATTTGGATCATCTTTGATGAAATCAAGCAACTTGCTGCGTCAGGCTTGGATTGACACGTCACTCATTCATCAAACT